>CM057816.1:41999912-42147412 GCA_030067965.1 Latrodectus elegans | reverse complement strand
ATGTAATAAAAACTTTAGAGCATTTTTAAATATAAATTTAAACGCATAACAATGCATCGTATATGTCATGGTTTACTTTTTTTTTCATAATTCCTAGAAAATATATTGTGAATATTTATGAAGAAACTACTCTGAATAACAGTTTATGGCGACGACAGCTCCTATTACGCTACGGGAGTTTCTACACCATTAGAGACACGGACATTAGGCATAGAACGAGAAACACTATTGAGCATTTCTTTTCTTACTCTTTTTTTTTCCCCTTTAGGCTAATACTTCTTCTTTAGTTTGCATTTAGGTTTTTATCGGTGAGAAAAACATAGTAGTAATTTTAATGAAAATGGATATTACTGACATATACGGATCTTGTAAGAAGCAGGCTAATATTCATTGAAGTTTTTCTCTACTGTTGTCAATTGACACCATATTGCCGGCGGTTTTCTAACATCTAGTTTATTCTCCACACGTTAAAAGAAGTTTCATACAAGTGAAATATTAAACTTTACATATATAATATTAAATTTATAGAAAACTTACTATCTCTGAAAATTAGCATATTATAAATATCTTTTTGGTATTTCTTTTTCTTCATTATGAACACTTCTTTTTTAATATAATGTAAGCGTTTTAACATAATTTGTATGTAAAGTATGAATAAAAAAATTCAAAAGAAGAAGATAAATTAGTATAAATGAACATGTACGAAAAAACATAACATATATTTGTTTTAATTTTTAGTTTTTTTTTTTTAAATCATTAAGCTATATTTGTTCGAAATCAAAAATGACAAAAGAATAACCCACCAACTGTTTTATAAATAAAGGGCCATATTAGACACAATACTGAGTGAAATCATAAAATGATAGATTATTTAATTACATACAAAATTTCTTTAAACAATGTCTCCTTAGCAGAAAATGTATTTATTTTTTCAATTTTACAAACGGTTCAAAACAGATGTATCGAATTCCAGCCCTTATTCATAAAAATTTATATCGTACATATACTGAAGAAGTAAGCTTTTTTGATCATTGAAAATTAAAATTTTAACAATTTTTTTTCGCAAATGTAGTTACAGATGTTGGCAAAGAACCAATACTTAATTTTAGAAATATATTTTAATTAAATAAACTTGCTAATGTTATATTACTTGCTAAATTACTGTACACTTGACACAAGAATCTAAATATTTATAATATTTGGTTTAAAATGTAATGATAAATAAAAATTAAAATATAATTTATGCACTTAAAGTTATATTTTCTCTTGCTTCTTAATTCTTAAAAACATAGTTATAATTTATAGCATAATGAGCGTTATAAGTTTATGCCTTTAAATAAATAATTTTCTTTCAAAATGAAGTTAAAAATATTTTTATTGTTTTATAGTTTATTAATAATTTTAAGTTCAATATTTTTTGGATGATGCCAGGAGCAGTTAAATATGAGATACTTCTCTTCAAATAGATATTCATTTCAAAATAATTGAAATTCACTTCAGTTTGAATTAAAATTTCCTGAAGTGTGCGAGGATATAGTCTGTCTAATATTAATTCAAATGTGTCAAACTCCATCATGAATATTTCAATTATACGGAAATAATTTGCTTTAATGTGAAATTTCAATTATTTGAACATATTTGAACATTTCCTAATTACATTTCCAGATCATAGGAATTTATTGACGTATCCGAAAATTAAATGATTAGGAAAAACTGAGTCTTAAGGAAGGTTCTTAAAAGTTATAAGATATTTTTAATTGTGTTATCTAAGAAAATATTTGTAGTAAATAAATTACAGATGCCACAATCAGGTAATTAACAGAATACGATTGATTATATAAGAGTTGCAATGTTTCATCTCAATGTCTGAATTAATTGCTTTTTGTGCAATAATACACATTTTCTTTTTATATAATTAAATTTTAATATAAGAATTCATTATTTTAAACTAAGCCTCAATTAATTGTCTTGAGCTTATCAATATTTTCCTTTCTGATTAATTTAAAATTTATCAAAATGTTTTATTTTGAAAATAAGCAAAACATGCTCATTTTTGAAATTCCCTAATAATTAATAACTAAATACTTAGCAATAATCAATATCTAAAACTACGTAGTTTGTAAACAAACACATGAAAATACTGTAAAATTATGCTGTTTGGTGCATATTTGTAACAGAATAAAAACATTATTGGTGTTTTACAAAGTCGACATGTTTAAATTACATTGCCTTACAGAAAAACATAAAAATGTATTAAGAATTAATGCATTATGAAAACATGTTTTATATTTAAAACACTATAGTTCAAATAATTATATTTCTATACCAATTTAAGTGCAATATCATGCAAGTAGATAACAGTTTACAAAATTATATTTGAAAGTGTTTCTTCACATTTAAAATTACAAATGTCACTAAAAATTGCATCACAAATATAATTTTAAAAATTAGATGTAAGCCATTTATAATTAGAAATGTATTCGAAATTGCTTAAATTTATCATAATTTAGAATGCAATTATGTATAAGTTATCATAAAACAGTTTTGTTGATCACATTATTCCAAAATTTATGTCATTTGAAGATGAATACTGAACTTTGAACTACATTCGACATGAAATATCTTTCTTTTTTTCAATTCACAATAAAAAGTAAGCATTTCTGTACATTGTGTAAAAATTCTATCATAACTGTTTGTTTGTTAATGTTTTTAAATTGAAAATTATATATATGGTTATTAAATAAAAAATACAAAACTATATAAATGAATTTTAAATTTGTGTCATCGCACGTTAGATAAACTCAAATCATTAATTTAAAAAAAAATCTTGCCTTAGTTGAATATCTAATTGAATATATCTGCAGAGTTTCTTTGTCATATTCTCTCTATATTATTTATAACATTTACTTGATATTGAATATAAATAATTCTGTTTTTAACCAATACATCTTTAAAATCCTGAAACAATGATTGTTCAAAATTTTATATGTTATTGTGTATAAAATGTAGACGTTAAAATTCTATTTAATAAGATTTATGCCCCTTATATTTTTACTTAGAAAGACAAAATAGTATAATTTCCTATTAAGCCATGTTGAAAATAACATCAAATTTTTATTACTCATTTTTGTAGAAATAACTTTACTGTACACAACTGTAAGTTTTACTGTATACATGTCAATGGAAATTTCTCTGCATTATACCTATTAAACCATAGGTTGACTAAACACACTTGGAAAATTATTAAGGTAACTTAAATTTCATGAGAAACCAACTGTGATAAGTTGTGTGAAACCAACCATATGGTGCAGTGATAAAAATGATTATTTTTTCTACAACATTAATTATGATGTTATATAGTGTATCATTGAATTTTTTCACAGGATAAACATGATTTGAACAATTTTTGAAAATAATAGATATTAATGGAATATGAAAAAAATCAACCTACATGTTCATGAATAATAGCATTTATTTTCTTTATTTTGCCATAAATATATCTTCTATAATTGGATTCTTTAAGGAAAAAAACATGACACCACGATATCACGTTTTTGATTGATACTGAAATAAAATCTGGAAATAATTAAATATTTTTCAATGCTACACTTTTTATATTTTCTTATTTACGACGCAAAAACATATTAAAGATAATATTGCATTATTTCAAAAACAAATTATCAATTCTAAACATTTGCTAGATATTAAGTTACCATAAATATTTCAGAATTACACTTTAAGAATGGTCATAAATTGTATCGATGATTACTAACCTTAAAGTAATGGTGACAGATTTATTAGTCATATAAAATAATACCTTGAAAACCTTTCATGAAATTTATATTTATGTTTGGCTTATAATAAAGAAAAGTAATATAAAACTTAAGCTGAAATATTATATCTCTTAAGCAAAATAAGGATAAATTTTAATCAAGTGAATTTCTCAATATAAATAATTGGAGTTTTATATCCCCAATTCATAAAAACTAAATACACTTATTTTATTATATTTATATTAACATATGTTGACATTAATTATACTCACTTTTGAAATAAATCATGGTAAATTTATTGATAGAATCAATTCCATCAGTAAAATTTATCTATTTTGATAGCGAGCATATTGCTCTTTATCAAAATTAATAGAATTAATTTAACAGAAGCACTTGCATTAAAACAAATATAATAAAAACTTCTACATCAAAAATAAATTCTGAAAATATTATTCAATATACTTGCCTAATGATAGTATCATTTTATATCTTGCAGCCTTATGCTTTGCTTTTCTCCAATATGAATTAAATAAATGTGACTTTTTTCTCATTACTTTATTTGATAAAATTATAATGAATGTTTTTATTTCCAAATCCGTATCCATTAAATATTTAATTATATTTTGTGAATTAATATTTGTTAATTAAAAATATTTTTCTACATACCACTATCGAAATTTTTTAAGGAATAAACCGACAAAATTATTTCTGCTCATAAAATGCTTTCTAAAATAATTTTACTTGAAATCTCAAATGTTTAAGATATCTTTTCAAATAATATGAGAGGAGTTTTATAAATTTAAAACTTTATTCCAATCTAATCAATATACCTATAAATAATACATAGAAAGTAATGTATTGTAATACATACATAGTAATGCATTGAAAGATTTTGAGCTATTTAAACTTGGGTAATACAAGCAAATACAAATGTACTATTTTTATATCTAGTTCTAACTGTTTAATTTCCCTCACAATCATTATTGTAATTCGTCATTTGTTACAACGTCGTCACTGTTCATTAATGTCCTTATGGCTGTAAGAGGTATATATATATGGTTTATTTGTCGAAGACCAATTTAAAATTACTGAATCATTTCTATGATTGTTTAAAATTTTTTATTGCCTTGGTAAACAGTAGGTACTATTAGCATAATTACCAACTGTTCACTTGATGGTTTTAACATAGCTATAGCAGCACAAATTTTCTATGTGTTACGTCTTTCCACATAGCATATTTTCTCTTTTTAAATTGTTATTACTTTTTTGTTATTTTTAATATTTATTATTTTGTTTCAATTGTGAATTTTTCTGTTGAAATTGTTTGTTTTAATGAATAGTACAAATTCTTAAGTTTTTACTGAATATTTTTATATCTATTTTGCAGTTATTATCAGAAAAACATAATTTAATGATGGAGACATTTTCTGTAATATAGTAGTATATAATGTCAAATATAGAAATTTCTCCACAGTAACTTCATTGTATTGAATCTGCCAATACATTTTATTTAATTTATTAAAGGACATAAAAATGACAGTACTTTTTTAAACAACGGATGTTTAGAAAAGAAAATAACAATTATAAATCTTTAACATTTATTATATATTAAAAATATTATTTAAAGTTTATAATTAAGGAATACAGCTATCATTTATCAGTGGACTTGTTGTGTTTAATCAGAAAATTTTTGAGTAAAATTATTTTTGAATTATATTTATTTAGCTTTCTAACATTGCTCCAACGTCAGAAATGAGCTCTAAAAACAACAGTAATTGCATAATTTTTATTTAAATTTATCATTGTTTTTACAGTTGTGTCTCCTACATGTTACCGTAATATTTCACGAGATTGTAGGAGTTACATCAGAGGACAAAATTCAAATAAAATCACCATTGACCAGGAGTTAGAAATAGTTTAAAATCCCATTTACAAAATGACTGCATTAATCAAATATCTCAACAGGAAAGAAAAAGATTGAAATTTTATTTCTGAATGATAGTTATTTCTAACTGTAAAGATGTTTGAAATTTCATTGTTTTATATTTATTGTTCTGCCATGGACTGACTTAAAAGACAACTGTCAATCATAAAAATGGTAAAATAGTCGCTAATAGTAATAATTTTATTCAAGTCAGATTTTATCTGTAAATTAATCTGATAATGTAAATTTTCTTTCTCACTTTATTAAATTATTTTGTTTCTTTTATTTTCAGTGAAGGAAATTTATATACTACTAATAAAATACTATGAAACAGTACTTATAGCCTTTCAATCTGAGAAAAATGTAGAAAGATACCGTCAAAAGTACTCTAAGATTTTAGAATCTGTATATTGGAATATTAATATGTTAAAAACATTTATTTTAAACTTTATTTCAAAAAATGCATTTTTTTGAAAGAAATACTAAATATTTGTATGGTTTAAATGCCTAAGGGAAGGCCTTTAAGTGAATTTAAAAAGGTCAAATTATGGCATATAAAGATTTTTACAAAAGTGAAAGGCACTTACGCTTTAGTCCAGACGTTGTTTTTAACTTTTTGAAAAATCTATGGAGTCAGAAGAAAGCCTATGTGGTGTTGACGTTCGGAAATTTCAGAAATCCAAAAAATAGGAAAACGAACAAACGAATCGAGGAAACCCAGATTCGTTTTTTAAATAATTAAATGGCAGAGATATATTCAAAACAACAAATACAATAAAACTTAATAATTTACTTTAGTAACTTAATGAAAAGGCAAATTTACATTTACAATTGAAACATTCTTGATTAAATAATTGAAATTTTAACATTATCATTTGTTTTCTGACATTTACATATTAATATATCATAACTGAATGCCGCCAGACAGACAAGGAACTAGAGATCAGACTCACCCCTTTTAGACATAGCAGTGTGGTGACTCCTATCGTCAATGACATTACCAGCTCAAGATCTTGCTTGGCTTGTTCATTGCTCATGAGCTTTTCTCCTTTTCTCTGCTATCTCTAATCAGGACTTCTTTCGTCTCTTCTTACACTCATCTATTTGTGGACATACGCAGTTCCATTCAGGAAAGTCGAGGCAGGGCTCCTACTGGGCAGGGAAGCTAAACATCGTTTACAAATAACATCTTTTTAGCTTCTTATTATGCTCAATGAGGATCCACAGTCCTCAATTATGGACTCCCTTTCTATATCTGGCTTCTCTGGGTCTTCTGTGTCTTTTCCATTTTTAGATGGAGTTTACAATTCTCTACTTAGCTCTTCCTCTTTACATCATTGGTTTACCAAAGTTCCATACTACCTCCTAAACTTCTATGGGATAGGTCAGAAATCTCTCTCCCTCAATCCCGATTGGTCAGAATTACAAATAAAACATATCATAAAACATAAACTTTCTTTGCAATTTTCTCAATATCATCCATTTATTCCGAAAGAAAGAATTTATTCTTTTATTGCACTTGTCTAATTGTGCTAATTTTTATTACATACTTTTCTTTATATTATTACAGCTTAGTTTGAAAGGAAAAGAGGAAACTCTTAAATTTAAAGTGCAATAAAAATATACATATCTATTTTCTCAGTGTTGGTTATGTTGTTTCACACTACGACAGTACAAAGATTGAGAAACCTAAGTAATGACACTGCATATTAAAAGAAAAATCTTGAAGGACATAAAAAAGCATAAAAGAATAAGAAAAACACAAGATTCATCTGAAATCACACACATAATCAGAAGAACATTTTAAAATTTCATTAAAAATCGGATATTTAAGAAAAGGGAGCTCCATCCTAAAAAGAAACTAAGGCACATTGAACACCTGCTACAGTGGGCCCAAAGAACGTGTATCTTGGAATTCCGAATGGACTTCGTGTATTTTTTCTGGTGAAAACTAATTGAATTTAGTTAGCCCATACGGATATCAATATTATTGGCAATGTCTAGGTACATAATAAGAAACTTATTCTGCCAGACAGATAGGAAGAGACAGTTAAGTGATTTGGATATCTATTGGTTACGTTGTAAAGACCAATTTAGTGTTTCTGGATGGAAGACAGAAACATAATAGTTACATTAAAATTTTGAATTCAGAGCTCCTTTCTCTATGGTGCTGAGCTAGGAGGATATTTCAGTAATTTGGAGCATCTATTCACACAATGCATTAAAAATTAGTTTGAAACAAATAATGTTGGGTTTTGCCATAACCTGCTAGAAATGCAGACCTCAATATTTTCAAAAATGTATAATCACTAACTGTTCAGCGTGTTTACGCCAGAGGCAAGCAGTATGAATTAATTATTCTGAGAAGATTTGAATTGTGTTTCGGATAATTTTAATCAAACCAAAAAATGAGACATTTATGATCCTATAGCAAATAGAGTCTTTGAAGTAATTGAAGCAAATTACAATTTCTGTTTTATTCTGAATTTCTTATTAAGAAAACTTTTATTCTCATTAATTAATACTATCTTTCTCCTCTTTATGGTATCTATGATATATTTTATATCTTGGTAAGAAAATATTTAGATAAATTATATTTTTGTAATATTAAAACATATCTTTATAATCATCATATGGTTTAAAATCATTTACGATATTAAAATCGTATATAAAGCTCAATCTTTTTCAATAAAAAATTTAGAAGTTTTTATTAAAACTGATAAAATATATTTAATTTTTAAGATTTTTTTTTTTAAATTGATTCGAAATGTCTAAGTTGCTAAAGTTCTTTTCATACTTCCACAAGAAATCCTTTCAAATTTCAATACAAAAATAAATTCTTCTTAAAGTACTATCTCAAATTATTTATTAGAATATAAAACGAAATCTGAGAATGACTTTAATATTTTCTGTGAAACTTTTGCAAGAAAAGATAAAAATTGACTAAAAAAAGATTTTTTTAAGCTCTTACATCTTAAAGTGGTTAGTAAGGGCAAGGAACTTTTCCTCCAATCATGAACATTTTTTACTTAATTCAAAAGGCAGACTCATAATTTTAGAAAATGTAATAAAATATAAATTTCATATGGTAATTTTTATAAAAATTTACATATGTATGATTTATTAAAAAATTATATATTTCATTATTACATAGATATAACTTACTGTATTAAGTATATTGTATGTATTAAATAAAAAATAAAAAGTAACATATATTTTTATAGGTGATTTTTGATTTGTTATGAGCAATACAACTATTTCTCATTAAAATTGTTAACATAACAAATAGCTATTTTCAAGATAAAATATTAATAATTTATTTTTTTTAGTTTTTGTAGAAAAAATTATACTTGATCTTACGTACATTAATTTGTCATTAAACTTAATCCAAATAATATCTAATGTGGAATAACTTTAATATTTTTAATTAATAAATAATTATCCATTTCAATTATAAATTTTGAATTTAAATTAACGCTATAGTTAAAAATTAAGATGGGAACTCTTAGATTCACAGTAAACTGAAAAATAAAAAGATTTAATTACAATGAATGTATACTATTTTCATGAATTAATTTAGCATTAATGTATTTATACGTGAAAACAAAAATTGCTAAACATAATTGGAATAATTTTTTTTGAAACTTGGTTAGTTGTATTTTTAAATTATGTACAGTACATAAATTTGTTCAAAAAATATACATGTCCAGTTTAAAAAAAAAATTTATAAATTTTCAGAAAATACTATTAAAAGGACGTAATCATATTTCACTACATATATTTCTGACAGTCATATAAATTCTGACTGATTTATGTTCATACATTATAAGCAGTTTAATTACAGATTCGTATAGCTTTATAAGTTGAGGCCTAAAGTAATAGTTAATATGTTAAATATGCAGCAAGAAGTAATTATATTAGTCCATGAAATCAGAAAGTATTTATTCAAGACAGTAATTAAAATTTTTATCAAGGTATATAAATAGTTCAAGAATAATTCTTAATGAATAGTTTAATGAAACTATAAAACTACGTAGAAATCAGAAAATATTTATTTCAGCATTCAAAATTTATTTTTCAAGTTACATAAACAATTAGAGAATAATACTTAATGAATATTTTAATGAAACTTTAGAGCTACATACATATTTATATTAAATTCCACAATATGCTGCTAAGAAGGCTTTAACATCTAATTTTCTCACTAAGTCCCTCCATGACAATACTCGTCGATTTTTTTTTTCTTTTTCAAATGTCTCTAGGAAAAAATAGAAAACCAATTTTTTAAACTGTTTTTTTAAACAATAGAGATATGTGACATCATAAAAATACACACACACACGATAGCTAATTAAAATATTTATATTACACCCAATTTTAAATTGCTTTGTCAGTTGGGGTTGATGTTGAAGAGGGTCATGGCAGCAGAGGTGCAGTTGAAGAGATTCTCGGAACCAGCGGAACTCCTGTGCAGTGCCTGCATTCTGCGTAGGGAATGATTTTCATACCCCTCATGTGCCCAGTCCTCATTCTGCTGATGATAGAGGTGATACCAAGGTCAGGATTAAACTCTGGTAGTCACCATTTTTCACGTAGTCCCCCGCAGAACTGATGCTGTATGACGTCCTTTGCATCGAATCAAGTGGTAATCTCGGGAGGGGCATTGATATTCTTAGCCTCCATGGAAAACGAGTCCGCATGTTCATTTCTTTTGATGTTAACATGTATAGTCATCCTGAACATAATTTATTACATTTTTACAAACAAAAAAAATTTAATATTGTCAATATTTGTTTTTCGAATTAGTGTATACGACACATAAATTTCAACTACACTTTCTAATTTTACTTTATATTGGTTTGCAAAAATTAAATATAAACAGAAAGTACTGCTAATTCCACAGATACACAAGATTTGCAGGATAGACAGGATTTGCGTAATCATAATGAATTAAATTTATTATATCTCATATAAATTGAAAGCCTAAGACATTTCTGCAACCGCTATTTACATTTTGTGTTGTCAACGAAACCTGAAATATCTCAATTTCAGAGAAGTGAATTAAATATAAACGCAATTCTTAACAGAGGGAAATTAAACGTGTCCCCATTTAAAATTAATGCATGCTTCAGAAGCATATATTATCTTGAAGTTCTTAACTTTCTTAATAAATTGTACACGTGACACGATATCTATTTTATATTTAATATAGAGTGCTAATTCTCTTTGCAAGGAGTAATAGCAGATCTCCTTAAAATATATCATAACACTGATTCATGTTATTGAGTATTTTATGTTATATTACCTTTGAATATTTTTTACTTTTATTGCATATTATTTATAAAATAATTTCATTTTATATAGCAGTATAAATGTATTACTTTTATAGTGATTTTCGGCTTATTTGAATGGGAGAGAAAACCCTATAAGCTAAAATTAATGACCATGGAAGAGGTTCAATTTCCTTTTTTATTCTTAAATTAATTGGATTTTTTAAGACTTACAAGGAATTTTAAAGTTAAGAAAATTTATTTAGATTTAAACATTTCTGAAATTGAGATTGACATCTTTTTTTCATTTTTGAAAATTCAAAAATATATGTTATAAGAAAAAATGTCTCGTTATTGTAGAAATCTCAAAATTAATGGTACAATTATTAATAATAATTGCACATAAAATTGAATTTTAAATATTTGGATGCTCGAAAATAAACTTTAATTAATATCTAAGAAATAGTTTGAGATTATGTATAGATTTTTTACTATTATTTGCATTTTCACTGCTACTTTATGTTCTTTCTCTCTAAAACTGTATAGGAAAATGGATTTGAAGGGGGATTTTATTATCCATGAATTGCTTGAAAAAGCAAGACGCCTTGCAAATCACAGAAAATATTGTCAAAAATGTTTTCTATATTTTAAAATCATAATAGAATTACTGTTAGAATGAGAAGATATGATTTTGAGCCTGAATTTTCAATGAAGGGAAATATAATATATCATGTATTTATAATTTATTTGGTTAATTTTTTATTGTCTTGTATTAACATAATTGTTTAAAATAGTTAAAACGCGATATATATATATATATATATATATATATATATATATATATATATATATATATATATATATATATATAATATAATATAATGTAATATATATAATATAATATACATATATATATATACATAGTTGCTTTTATTAAAATTGTAAAATTATAATTATTTCAACATTTAATTACATTAATTGTGGAGCTGAGAACGAAAATATTAAAGATTAAATAATTAAATAAGTAATTTAGCATTTAAAAACAAGCTAGCAAACTTCATTTTCTTTTTTTTTTTTTTTTAATATTTTAAAATGAACTATCATAAATGAAAATAGAGAATAAGGTTAAGGAACTACATTCTTGCTTTCAAATTCAATCTCAGAATAAATTAGAGTCTCTAGAATAAATCCTCGGTCAACCTGCAACTAACTAACACTAAAATTATTGAATAAAAACGTGGTTTTTATGCAGTGCTTCACTATTTAGTTTCTTTTCAATTAGTTATTAAGTCATTTTGAAAAAATAATTTAAATGTAATTACCCATATTTTCATAACTAAAATCATGCCTATTTAGGCCGAGCTGGTAGCCGAATGATTAGCACTCTTGCCTTCCGTTCAGCGGTTCGTGGGTTCGAATCCCACCTTGGGCATGGATATTTGTAGTGGTTCGGAATCCATTTCAAGCCGTACGTCCCGGTCTAATTAGCCCTCGTGTGCAAAAAATGACCGTTGAGCGACAAAATTGCCTATTTAGAAAATGAATATTCATAGGAATTTCCCTTTACATTTTCATCACCCAAAAATATAATTTTTTTCTTCAAAATTTCCTTTGTGATATATACAATTAAAAGTAATGATAAATTATTATTACAGTATTTGTGCATGTCTACTCTTTTATGCATTAATTTTGAAAACAACAATCAAAATTATTCCTAAATATAGGAATCTGCATTGTAACTTTATTTCGTTATCTAATATAAGTAAATTGTTATTAAGATCTGTATTATTATTTTTTATTTTCCTTCCTAAAATTTTTATTATTTATAGTATTTAGTTTTAAAAACAAATTGTTTTATTTAAATTGAAAATGAAATGGAAAATGTGAGCAAAAATTAAAGAATTGAATTTCATTATAAAATAAAAATAATGTAAACTTCATCTTACAATAAAAAATTTGAATTGAAATTTTTGTTTTCAAATTATAAAAATTAATTTGTTTCTAAAATGAAAAATGGATTCTATTTTTAGTCATTAAATAGTTTACATATATTCTTTCTCTCTGCAACACTATGTTATAATTTTACAACTTTAAATTAACGTACTTAAATCACAAAATTCATATAGCATATCATAAAGTATACTCTAAGATGAATGTTACTTGTATATACATGAAAAAAATGTATAATTATAAAATCATTTATGCACCTGTAATGTATTATAAGCAAATATGCAGTTTTTACAATATTTGATAAATAAGATATGGTTTTCCACGAGGTTTATTTCAAACTTAAAGAATTATTTTTAGGATACTGGGTAATATCCCATATTTAGATTCTTTTAAAATTTCCTTTTTATTTCGTGTTATTCTTCACAATCTTTCTCAAAACATTCTTAAATAAGAGCTGAACTTCCAAATATTTCATAAATTGCCGTTTTAAAGTGTCTTACTTTTCTTGTAAGTATACAAAATCAATTTCTCGAATAGATTTAGTGTATACATATAGATAAATTTCTCAAATATATTTAGGATATAGAACTATATACTTAATTTACCATCATCATTCAATAATGTTGATTCTAATTCTCTCATTCGAGTAAGAGCAATAAATACTCAAATGTGAAGTGGAATAAAGGACACTACATTTTATTCTGCAGCTAACATTTAACATCAAATTATAGCATTATTTTAACATATCTTGATAACATTATGTTTTGAATTTAATAAAATGATTATTTAGTTATTACTACTAAAATTATTTATTTATCTTTTAAGTTGGTAGAATACTCTTTATTTACATATTTTCTCATAATTTTTTCTGTAATTCAAGGATATTCCAGAAGTTTCCTGCACCTTGGCATTCCATCTTATCAATTAAAAACTTACATTTAACAATCATTATTATTATGAAATTTAAACTATAATATTTTTAAATGTCATTTCCTGCCTTTTAGATTGAAAATTTTGAACGGAGAAGTAACAGAAGATATTAATTTAAGCATATTTTTTATTTAATTTATTTTGACAATATATTGATGGATTGTAGATAAAAAGGCGAATGGAATTTTTATGGCCCACATAACGATATTTAGGACTGATTCTAAAGTAAAAAATAATAGATAATAATTATTTGTTATTAAGGAATATTCGGTTTTGTAATAAATATATGATATAAAAACAAATCATTATGGTGGATACTATGAACTTTTTATAGAAATGTATTAATTTGCTGAAAAAATATATATTACTGTAATTTTGCAAATTGCCTTTGATTTAAACTAAGTTCCATAAATAAAAGCCGATTTAAGATATTATTGCATGATATCCAATATACAGAATGAGAGCAGAGTCGGTTCAGCTGGTTGTAGGATCAGCGTGGATGGCGTCACGCGAAGAAACATGCTTGGACACAGATTTTATGAGAGTACAAATGGCTTCCTCAGAAAGCCACTTCATTCCCTGTCAACCATTTGCCAAAGTGCGTCTTGCGATGGAGGCAGTAGAAGCGTCTGCATTTGACACCAATCATATCACAGACGTGTTCTATTAATGAGGGATATAGTAAACTCGATGATTGAGAAAGTAGTTGCAGGGTATGTTTGTTGATGCGACCAATGTGCGATACGGCGTTATCCTGCTGATAAAACTCATTGGACACCCTCTGAAGGTAGTTAAGTTCCAGGGCCAAAACACATCACCCACGTAATGATAGACTGTCATTATATCATCAATACGAATTAGAGGTGACCTGGAATCATTTACAATGACACCCTAAATAAAGATGTTGCGTTGTCATGAGGTGGTGCTTTTCACATTTGCTGCAGGATTAGACCTATCTCCACATCAACGCCACATTCGTACTCGTCAATGATCACTGGATACACAGAACCATGACTCATCTGAAAAGACGATCCTATAGCACTCCATCGTCATAACACTCTAATCTGGCACTATTACAAACGTTAGCCTCCTATGCTGAAATGTCTAAGGCAGTCTTCTTAACTGACGCCATGAGAGCTGGCCACTAGCAATCTATCGATGCCATTTGGTTCTGTTCGATATAAGAGCATCGGGGATATCTTGCGCATGCTGAAGTGTCTCAATACATGTGATTTGGTGCCACCAACGACACCTGTTGGACGCGAGATGTATCTATTTGGGCTGCACCGGCAAACAGCAAACGTTCCATAGCTCCCTGTTCCAACCAATTTCACCACAGCCAGAGCACAGTGGATACGAGCCGGTGTCTGTCAGCTGCGATTTGCCCGGAGGACAAACCTGCCCTTCTTAATCTAATAATCTTGCCCCTTTTAAATTTGTGTGTATGCTGAAAGCGACAACTTATACGGCGGTCTGGTATTAATTGCAACTGCAGGCATCCTTTGCGACAAGAACAAACTTTTGAACGATTATTTTCCAAGCAGTAACAACAAGACAAATATTGCCCACTCTGCCGGCTCCTCACAACATATCTTATCCTACATACGCTGGAAAACTGCGCAATTTACATCATTTATAAAATTCATTATGGTGATTCTGTTCTGAAGTTTGCACAATTTCCAGGCCATTCCTTCTTCGTGTCGCATTTTCAATGTCGAAGTTTGTATAAAACCTTTGAATATTCCATTTAACTAGAAATAGATTTCAAGTGCTATATATACTGTATTATGAAGTACTGCTAACAATCCTCTCTATTAATCAGCGTGTCTGACTGCAGATAAGGAGGTCTGGGTTCGTATCCCGATTCGAGCGTGGTTGCTCTTTTCTTTTCTCCTGTCTTCGTCCTTTCCTTTTATGAATAGATTGTGAAGCATTGGCTATCATATAAACGGGTACCTTTGTCATGTGTGTACTGAAGAAGTCGGACTCCGCACCAAATTACTATTCAGTAGGAAAAATGTAATAGCGCACCTCATTTAACCAGTCTTGCTGGCACAAGATAAAAAAAATTATGAAGTATTAAATATAAAAAGCTATATGGTAACGATGATGAAAAAGTGATTCTTTTCATCATTGTTACAATATAGCTGGCAACATGTTGATAAATCATTAAAACATGTTCACTGCAGAAAAAATAATATTTTTGTTAATAGAAAAAATAAAAAATATCACTATTATCTTCGAAAACACAAATACACTCTGCATCAGTTATTGGAGCATTAACATTTAATATCTGCATTTAAATCTGTTACAGCTTTTGTTTCGATTCTAGGAGTCAACAATGAACTCGAAATCATCCATTGGAGAATCAATATTCCTCTCTCGGATTTGATGAAGATCATCTGTGAAATTTTAAAAAGACACTTGATAAATTGGTTTGTGAAAAGAAAGAGTTCTATTGATAAAACAGTTACTTAGATGCAATTTGAGAAAAATTTCTTATCAGCACAATGAACTTCACACTGCTATGTGAGTGCCATACTCTTCTGAACAGCAGACACCTCATTTTTCTCTCGGTTGACTTCTCTTATTTGGTACCTGTTACTCATTTCTATTTCTGTAGGACCTGTTATTTAATAACAATTCTGTTATTTATGTTATTCATGTTATTGTGTTGAAAACTGGGATCAGGAGGAATTGGAAAATCTTCGCAAACTTGGCGAAATATCTTCAAGCCATTAAACAAAGCTTAAACTCTATTTCAAAAGGAATATATTTCAATTTTAAAGCATGATGAGCTATAAATTACAAACCACACTCACTGTTGAAGATCAATTTTGGTAATAAAAATATAAAGATCGGTCTTCAGTTAAAATTATTGAACTTTATAAAGTGCGAGATGTGTTTCCGTGTAGCAAAAGTGAAAACTCAGAGTAGGGAGTGGATACGGCTATTTCAACCTTTGTACCGCTTGGAAACTTCAAATAAAATTGCTGAGGTAATAAAAATCTAATAACCTCCAGAGCTATTAAACTTATGATTTAAACTCATATTATGAACATATCTATTGAATATTTAATATGTGTATTTTTTAATTAAAATTTTTGTATTAAGTTTTTGAAATCAATTCTGTATATTTCTCTTAAAATAAATGTTTAGTTTTCTAGAAATCTAAATTTTTTATGTTTAATTTATAAACTTTCATATATGTAGATGGAGAATGTTGGATTTCCCACATTATATTGCAGATGGGGCTATTAGTGCTGTGTGAATGAATGTAATTATCTCCTTTGTCTAAGTTTAGTGCTTATTGCTGTCCGCTTAGTGTTGTGTGAGAATAATAAGAAATTACAGAAATGAATCTGTAAAAAGTTTCATAATATTTTAGTGAGTTTGCGAAAATAATTAAAGATAGATAATTTAATTTCGCAACTTTGTTTCATGTCTTTTTACGGTTTTAAGGAATATTTAGCATGATATATAGCATGACATAAATGGTCGATCTTAAAAATTATGTTTTCCTAAGTAGAGAATGCAAAATTTCAATATATGTCTTCAAATCTAATAATTCAAGAAATAAAAATAATAATTTCTTATTTTTAATGTCTAAAATGCAGCAATATATATAATCGCAACATAATACACTAATTCTTTTTAGAAACATCATATATTGCTATTATGACACATTAGGGATAAATTAATAACTGTCATCTTATAAATCATTAATTTTAACTTCTTACAAAGCACAAATTGAAGGTGTACTACATAAAACAAAAAGTCTTAAGTTGCAATTAGAATTAATTTGTTTTTTTATTATGAGTGATAATGATTAAGTATGAATGATAAGACGAATATCCAAAAGATATAAAGCATTTAAGAAATTATGGTAGCAAATTATTAATAAGAATAATAAAATTTAAAAATAATGTGAAGAATAGCACATTTTTCATATAAAAAATTCCATATTTTAAAAGTAGCTAAAATATTTCCACCAGGAAAATTTCTAGCTGATTCAAATATTAAAAATGGAAACATTTTAAGTTACATGCATTTCCTGTCTGGATTTCAATCTATAGGAAATATAATATATAAATATCCATAAACTAAATTTTCCCCAAAACATTTGAATTTGTGGGATTCATTTTCATAACTCAGCTTTGGATTGTTCAATGCAATATTTGTATTTCAACCAAAATTCGATCTGCTTGTCAAAATTCGAATATAAAATATTTTTTTCTATTACTTACTGAAATTGTAAAATTGTATGACTCTATTCATGTAAATATAAACCAGAATCAAATGTAAATACGATTTGGACAATCCTAAAAAATTAGCCATGTCGAATCTCATAGCATAGAATTTTTTTTTTCTTTTGGTATAATAATCAAGTTATTTCTAATCATTGAGTTTATGCATTCAAATAAGATCTATTAAAAATGAAATAATTCAATTTTGCTGACAAATATTTTGAAATATTTAGTTGATGATTTTGATTTTTAAGTTTTTAATTATATTACCAAATTAGGAATAAACTAATATTAGCTATGTTTCTTAATGAACGAATGTTTTTCAATGGGTAAATTATTATATATATATATATATATATATATATATATATATATATATATATATATATATATATATATATATATATATATATATATATGTATATATATATATATGTATATATATATATATATATATATATATATTATATATATATATATATTATATATATATTATATATATATATATTATATATATATATATATATATTATATATATATATATATTATATATATATTATATATATATATATATATATATATATATATATATATATAATATATATATATATATAATATATATATATATATATATATATATATATATATATATATATTATATATATATTATATATATATATATATATATATATATATATATATAATTATTATTTTTCAAAGTATCGATTACTTACAACTATTTTTTAATTTTATAAATAATAATATAATTTAAAGTGATTTTTATTTAAAATGTTTAATACATAATAGTTAATTCCATTTTCTTAAATGTTTATTACTTATAGGTTAAATTAAGGTCTTTATTTTTGAGAGTAATCAATGTGCATTTTTGAAATTAATTTTCCTTATTGTTCGTTTAGCTTTTCTCAGAATATTTTGTTGACAAATGTACAGATCAATAGAAATAAGTTTCAATCCCTTTTAACAGAAAAATAGTTTTTAAGGGAGAATTTAATTATTTAATCTTCAGAATAAATTTAATGTATTGAGCTTTTCTTTCCTAAACACAAAAAGAAATTAATTAACCTTCTTTATTTGTCTTATATTAATTAACAATTTGAATACTCTATTGATATGAGTCTTCTGTTAAATGTTTCAGTCTTTTCTCGTTTTGTTTCATTACTTTCTATCCTATTTTTAGCTGAGCACAATTTTTTTTTTAAATGCATTTCCATATAAAGTGTTTATTGCGAAACATTTTTTGTTGTGGTGTTATAATAATAGAAATTTTGTTTTCCCTTGATTTATAATTACGCATTATGTATAATATATTTAATTTATGTATTTTGATGAATTGGTATTCAATATCAATTATATATTTCTAACAAAATTTCCTAAATGATCTGATTGGATGAATCCTAAATCCTAAATGATCTGATTGGATAATCTGATTGGATGAAAAAGCGCTAATATTAAATTAGAATGTAGTACAATCATCTGCGTAAACTTAATGCATATTCACAATACACTCTTTATAGCAAGTAAAATTTGATACATTTTCATTGAGTCACCTATAGTTGTTTCAGAAAATTTAAATTACATGTATTATTAAACAAGCAAAGTTCATTTCCTATCAAATACATAAATTGGAATTGATAATATTTTATTTTAATTTGTTTAAATTAAGCAAATTATAGTATGTAAATTATTGATTGTTTTATTTATAAAGAGATTATATAAATATAAACTTGTTAGTTAATAGATTTTAAATCGCTTTTGAAATGTTCAATAGAATACTTTCTAAATCTTTAAGGAATCTTATTGATGTAATTTAATAGTTTATTATTTGTCAAGCATAGAGTGATGAATTATAAATATCTTTGCTCCATTAAGCAATTCCCTCTAACAATGATACGCCCTTAAAGAGCGTTCACATGAAGAATAAACTTGGAACTTCCAAATTGTTATTTCCAAGGGACATCAATCAAAGTCTTTGTTATAAATATTAATATAAAGCTCCATAAAAATGAATTCAACATTTTAATGAAACAAATTTTATATTTAAGATTGCTTTTATACTAAATATTTAAAAAAAAGGTTTCTTAAAAATATTGCATCTTATTTTTTCATTTATATTTCAGATATGTTGGCACAGCAAATGATAAATCTACCAAGTTAGTGCTGTAATGTTAATTTCATTTTCTCCATTATCGGCGAAGATTTTAAGTTGATGATATTTACAGTACAAAACAGGCTAACTACATAAAAAAATTGATATCAAAAACTGATATAAGACAGCTCACTTCAACAGCCTATATCATATGTATAAATATTAAATTAAGCTTAATATTTATATTAAGTAAATGAAAATATAGTTAATTTGTATTATATAGAAATATCAATTATATTGTGTTAAAAAAAAAGCTTAAAAGATAATGTACGAAGCCATTCAAAAGGATTTCTTGCAATACACTAAACATAATAAATATGATTTTATGTATTTAATTCATAATGTAAGATGAATTTTACCTAAATCGAGGTAGTTTTGCTAGAGAAAACACAATTTTCTTTTACTTTGCACTACATAATATTCTTTTATTACCATTAAACATCCTGGTAAAGAAAATCATAATAATAGACTTATAAAACACATTTGGAATTTAGATATACAATCTGTATATCAATATCTATCTATCTATCTATCTATCTATCTATCTATATATATATATATATATATATATATATATATATATATATATATATATATATATATATATATATATATATATATATATATATATATATATATATATACTGCTCAAAACAATTAGAGGATATTGCGATTTTCATTATGGATCTTGTGGCTGGAAAACTTTTGATCTGATTGATAAGTGGTCGACAGACATAGTAGGTTTTATGAGAATAAATTACGCATGTTTGGCAGAAAAAAATGCATTTTATTGCGCATTTGTTTACAAAAAGAAAAAAATCATAATTTGTGCATATGAGAAAAAAAGAATAAGAAGAAGTACTGCCTTCAAAGGAAGTTGTTTTCAGTAGGGAGTATGGTTTCCACGGACAGCCAGCAACGTTGTACACCTTTGAGGCATGGATTCAATGAGGCCATTAAATCATGACTTGGGGTATTCTGTCCCTCTTCCAAAACAGCTCTTTCCAGTTCTTGGAGAGTTTGTTGGGGTGGTTGGTGACCTGCAACTCGTCTTCTTAGAGCGTCCAAAACGTTCTATATTGGATTTATGTCTGGAGAACATGCTAGACATTCCATTCCTAAGATTCCTTCCTTGAAAAGGAAATCCTCCACCAGGTTAGAACGATGTGGCCTGCAGTTATCGTCCATTAAAATGAAGTTATCTCTGATTGTTGCAGCGTAAGGGGCTACAATAGGTCTGAGGATCTCATCCCTAAGTTGGCGACCAGTCAGAGGTCCATCTCGAATGATATAGCGGTATGTGCGCCCGTCAATGTAGATACCACCATACACCAACACTCTCCCACCGCCAAATCTGACATTTTCGTGCACAAAAGCTGGATTATTCCTGTTCCAGATGAAAACACGTTTATTATCAGGATGAACAGGATTATCAGGATATATATATATATATATATATATATATATATATATATATATATATATATATATATATATATATATATATATATATATATATAATATTGTAGATAAAATTATTGCACTTCATCTAGGACTTCGTGACTCAGTCGGTAAAGCAGCGGACTCGTGAGCCGCTGCTTTAACGACTGAGTCAGGAAGTCCTACGGGTTCAAAGCAAGTAGCCTAAAAAATTTATTTCTGTTTGTTTTCTTAATTTAAGTTAACTATGCAAATTCATGTAAATTTTAGTTCCCAATTTTCTGCGGGACTTCCAAGTCTGGAAGGTTCCAAAACTGTGTATAAGTAGCGGTTGATTGAGAAATAATAAAAATCTTGATTTAATCTTGAGCGCTTTTGTTTTCATTGGCTTTACTACGTTCACTTCATGTACGTGACAATATGTATGTATGTATGCATAATATATATACATAATATTATCAATTATAATTATTTTTGTAGTTATAAATGTTTTTGCCATTTCAAATAATTGCTAAAGTAATATGCTTTCAAGGAATTTTCCTGTTTTTATGTTCAAAATTCATTGATAAATTCTCATCAATAACAATAAGAACTGCATCCCAAAATAAACAACATTATTGTCAATTTCAAGAATATCGAAACTAAATCATATCTAGCATTAACTAAGTTCAGATGATTAAATATATAGCCTTCTATTTAGAAAATTAAATTTTCATGATCAGAAATGAAAATGGCACAGCATGAAAAAGTATAACTTTCATACTAAAAATGTTTAAATATGTTTGAATGGTTTCCCATAAATATCTTTACTCCTCAAATTTTAAATGTATACATTATTCATTTTATTCAATGCTATAAATCCGCATCTATGTTATTGGAACATTTTTATGCAGGTGTGTGAGTCATTTTTATTACGTGTGTTGATCTCACTATTTTCTTTGCTATATACGTTTTGAAACAGAATATATGGAGTCAAAGTCACAGAAAAATTGGGTGACTAATTGTTTCGTGATATATGCGTTTTAGTAACCACTACTTTACTAGAATGGTATGTTTTAGAAGTTCTTGAAAGCATGACAAAGATAACTATGAAAAGATTTACTTGATGATAAGGAATTAAATACTTAACTTGATTAATTTTGTTACAATCTCATAAAACTTGATTAAAACTAAAGTTTTATTTTGATAACTAAAATAAACAACAGTAAAATAACGTATTATGTACTTCAATATTAGTTACTTCCATTTCTTAAATAAATTGAGAAAAATATTCAATAAATGATATATTTTTTTTTGGGAAATATTTTGAAAAAAATATTTGCAATTTAAGGAAAGTATGAAAAAACAGAAAAATATGAACATTATTTATAAATATTTTATTAAATATTTTTTAATGTAATGTTTAATTTATTACAAAATATTAAGTAAGAAAAATATGTCAGTTTTGTTGGTTATTGTCAACTGATGTAGTAAAAACTTATTAATATAAAAAACATACATTTCAAATTTGACATTGATAAAAACACATCGTTTCGCCACAAACTGAACTATCTTAGCACAACAAAAAATTAATTTAGAAACTTTCACATATGTATATTTTATGTAGAACTACCTAACCGAAAATTGCATGTGAGTCTGTACTTAATTAAAATTAAAGAATATAATTTAAGAAAAAATGTCTGCTCTATACTCTTTAAGTATTAGAAACTATATAAAATAAAAAGCGAATCATTGATCAGAAAAGCTTAGATAAAATATGATTGAATTACCGTAGATTAATTTTTTAATTTATACTATTTATAAATGGTCCTCTCGCCATCATCATTCTGTTTAGATCCAATTTCACAATATTTCCCACTGGAATTAAAATTTACTTAAGCTTACATCTATTGTGAATATTTTATTGAAACTATAACACAAAATCTCCATTAACCTTTTAAAAAATATGAAAATAAATTATGCTCACTTGTAATTATTTGTATAATAAAAGTATTTAAATTTTAAATTCTCTCATTATATGAAGGGCTTCTTTTTGTTAAAGTTATTTTCTAAACATTTATAAAATAAAAATAAATGCGCAATATTTCTATATTAATTCTGAAAATATTGCACATTTTTTTTACTAACCCCTTCAAAAGAAATGAAAAATTCAATGGGAAAAAGCTTTGTGCGATCTTTTTTCAATGTTTCGTTTTTGTCGACAAGCTTTTCATTTTGCTTCTCAATGAAAGTGTTTATCTAAGGGGAAAAAATGATGAAACCACTCAATTACTTTTTTTTCACCTGTGGTTCATAAAATTCAATTAAGAGTTGTTTTTGTAGCTTGTGAATGTTATTTTTGTTGACAAGTTCTCTTTTTTAATCTATCGAACTGTAAAACATTTTATTTTTTTATCATTAAAGAATATGATAAAATTCTTTCTAAAAAAATATTTTTTTTTGTTTTTTCTTATCATTTATTAGACAAAATACCTAACAAAAACATTCGCAGATTTTTTAACCATTTCGAAAGAAGAAAATGCATAAATATAAAAATAATTATTCATATTTTAAAAATTATACTTGAAAGACTTCCCTATTAATAGCGCTTTTTACAGGAATTTTACTTTATAACGAAGGATAGCTAAAATTATAAATTTTTCTTTTTTTTTAATTACTTTGTGAAATTTTCACTCCTTGACTAAATTTTTTTCGTCAAATATATGCTTTTAAATTAGCTCAAATTAAATCTCCTATCTTTGGAATTTATATTCTCGTTCTAACATTGCATTTGCAGTGATTCTCCATAAAATCATTGTTTCAATAAAGAAAAGTTAAAGTCTACGAAAATACGATTTCATAAATTAAAGAATGTGCTCTTACATAGAAATGTTTACATTATTATTTCAATTTTATTACAGTGAATGTTAATTAATAAGCAGATACGGTTATTCATTTTTAAATTTAGAAAGCCATTATGAAAGAGTACGTGTTTCGTTTCTGAAACCAGTTTCCCCAAAACACTAACGAAGCAAAGAAATTTCGTTTTTCTGCCATTTTAACATGTTTCCTACGAACTTTACATTTAGATTGAAATTTTATTAAAGTCTTCTATAAAATTTTATTTTATATTTTATTACTGTAAACCAATGCATAATTACTTATACTACCCTTCAAATAAAACATTAACTATAAAACTAATTTTATTTCCTTAATATAAATTCTTTTTTTACAAATAAGAAATTACAAATTCCTACCATGATCAAAAATTCGTATAAGATTACAAAATTATATGAAAAAATTCAAAAAGGGAAAATGCCCATCACAACAAATTGTTTAATACTTATATTTAAGAAATCGCTTGGAGAAAAAGATATCAATTTTAATTAAAATAATTATCAAATATTAGTGGACTTAGTTATTTTATTACAAATTTAGTAGAGCTCAAACAAATTTAAAAATATATTTAAAGAATAATTTCTGATTAAATGAAGTCAATAATCAATTTTCGGATTGCTTAAAGTACGAGGGTTACTCAGAAATTTCTGGGATACGCGCCGACGAAAATTTGCAAAATAAAAATAACGGTTTAATTTTAAAATACAAATTATTTTCATACAGAAGACGATTTTTTACTGACTTACTTCAACTTGTTTAGCGTAGAAAAAATTTTAAACAGAAGACAAAATGGAGTTGACGCGAGAACATTTTCGCGCTATGATTTTCAACGATTTAAAGCAGGATTAAATCAAGAAGAATGCATTCAATGATTGCAATTAGCATTTGGTGATGAATCTCCAGCTCGTGCTATTGTATTCAGATGGTTTAGAGAATTTAGAAGAGGTCGTAATTTTCTTCAGGACGAATAACACACAGGTAGGCCACCGTCGACAGTAATCCCGGATAATGTGTCTGCCATACGAAAAATGTTAATGGGTGATAATCGCTGTACCTATCAAATGATACATAAGGAAGTTAACATTGGATCCGCAACCATATACAAAATCATTCATGAAGAATTACATATGAAAAAAGTAGTTTGTCGTAGGGTTCCCCATAATCTAACTGAGCACCAAAAAGTGGAACGTGTCAGAATCAGTAAAGAAACTCTTAAATTGCTAAATGATAGCAGCCACCGCTTCATTTCTAAAATTGTAACAGGTGATGAAACGTATATAGCGTTTTTTTGACGTTCCAACACGTCAAGAAAGCAAAGTATCGGACTTAGAAGATGATCGCACGCCGACAGTGGTGAAAAAACAACATGCGCTAAAAAAGTGATGTATGCCATTTTGTTCAGAAATACGGGATTGGCCAATGCCATCAAATTGGAAGGACAGAAGACAGTAACAGCAAATTGGTATACCACTAAATGTCTTCCAGAAATTCTACAAGAACTGAATGTTAGGGGACTAATGATTCAAAATGACAATGCATCTTCACTTACAGCCGGATTAACAATTGAATTTCTTAAACAAAAACAAATTAAAGTGATCGAACATCCACCATATTCACCTATGTGCGACTTTTGGTTATTCTTCAATTTTAAAAGAGAATTTACATGGACGTCATTTCCATTCAGAAGAAGAAATTGATGTGGCTATAAATGCATATTTTCATCTATTCCAAGAAATAAATGGTCTGAGGCATTTAATCTGTGGAAAATTCATCTACAAAAGTGCATTGATGCTGGAGGAGACTACATTGAACACACCTAAAATTTTGTAATTATAACTTTAAAAACCTAGATGTATCTCAAAAATTTCAGAGTGACATTCGTATAAATAATTGAAAATCATAATTTAAATTTGAAGATTGTAGGTTTCAGAATTGTAGTTAGTAAAAGAAATTTAAGAAAATGAGTTTTGTATTAAATTTTGATAATTTATTTCATTTTGTGCAGAGTCATCAATCCAGTTTTGACAAAAAATAAAGATTTCAATATAAAGGGTAATATTAACTTAATAACAGTGCTGTCAAACTGCTTTGGTGTTCATTTTTGTAACTACATATTAGTTACTTATGACACTTAGACAAGCCAAGTTCACTCTGCAAATGGTTATATGAATATAAAGTCAGTAAGGTGCGTCTTTCGCTTATCCAGATCACCCTGAAGGTGAAAGTACGATTTTGCTCCAAGACTTCTCCGCTTGATGGCACCATCAGAGGGTCAACTCCTTCAATTTTGCCATTGATCTGCAAGGAGGACATTTTCATCAGATCTTTACACCCATGGTAACTGGTCAAAGGCCGACCACAAAACTTTCGATTCCCCAGATTTATCTTATATAACATGTACTCGATGGGTCTTTGGCGGCAGTGGTAATCAAACAATGCCATGCTGGACGGAATGGCCAATGCTCTAAACACTGCGCTACCACAGTCCTACCAAGTTGTCTTCTTCATTCATATTGCAGCGTATTTAGTAATATTTTAAAGAACAAGAGCATTACACTTGATAATGGATCTCTTCATTGAAAGAGGAATAAATAACGTCAATTTGTTGCCAATTAAAAATATAACATGTATATATATCGTTTAGTTTTTACAAAATTTCTGTTTATTGATCAAAAGATAATTTCAAATTTTAGCACGTTGTAAATTGAAAAATATAAATGTTCTTTTGCTTAAAGTTCATTTTTTTTAAAACATAAATTGTGTATTGAAAATTGTTTTAATTTTTAACTATTTTTTAACCATTTGGAGTTATAAAATTGATAAATGATAATGGATCTCTTCATTGAAGGAGGAATAAATAACGTCAATTTGTTGCCAATTAAAAATATAACATGTATATATATCGTTTAGTTTCTATAAAATATCTGTTTATTGATCAAAAGATAATTTCAAATTTTAGCACGTTGTAAATTGAAAAATATAAATGTTCTTTTGCTTAAATTTCATTTTTTTAAAACATAAATTGTGTATTGAATAAAGTTTTAATTTTTAACTATTTCTTAACCATTTGGAGTTATAAAATAATTGACAAATATGCTGCACAAAATTTTGACTGATTGATTAATTTCCAACTGGTTTTTCAAAGCAAATCATATTAATACCAAAATTATTAAGTGATTACAAAGTTTAAAAAAATATAAATTACCGATTTTTTGTTAACTGTTAAATTCATCAAAAATTAAGCTATCTGTTTCACAAAAAATATTTTATCTTATGAAGACGTCAGTTAAAATATTCTGGAAAATTTGGACAAAATATTCTCATAGGAAAGAAATTTATCATTACATAAATCATAAAATTAATTAAATGAAAAATGGCTGTATGTATTAAAATTAAACGTTTTAATATTATTAAAACGTTAAAAAATCTAAGATAGCAATCAGTAATTCCACAGTGGTAAATATTAAAATTTTAATCTGTGTTGAATTTTCGCAACTAAAAATTAAAAATTTAAACTCATTTTCTATGTGATTTTTCATTTTCTGTTTGATTAAAATTGCAAATTATTTTACTTAGTTTAAGTATAAAAATGAATAGTGTACATGTTGCTTGATGAGAAACTTACAATCAAATGAGTGAAAAAATAAACTAGCCAATCGCGCGTGACTTTATTAATAAATTATATTCTTATCTCATTTTAAGACAAAAGTTCAAGATTATGTTTCTTATGAATATTAGGTTATTTTATCATCAAAAATGAATATTTTAAGTAATTTATAAGAAGTTTCAAATTAGTTTTAGGAAAATAAAAAATGTTAATAAGGCAGATTAAATTCCTCAGTTTGCCTTTCTCATTTTAGTTTAAAAAATAAAAATATATAAATCTTCCTTGAAAAATTAAATTATCAAATTTTTGACATATATTTAACGAGATAAAAGAAAATTTCATGACAATGAGAGAGAGAGAGAGAGAATTAAGAAATAAATATCTAATATTTCAATTAAAAATTGTTTACATGAAGTAAAATTTAAAATATATTTAAACTTTACATAAAGGAAAATATTAAGATTTCAAATTAAATCTGAATTAGAGACATTGTAATTTACTGGAGAGGCAGATGGTAATATACAGTTGTTAAGTGTTTACAGTTTCATATCAAAATTTAAGCAAATGAGGCAATAGAGTTAGAAAGAAATTGTGGGAATCACATGATGCAAGCATTTATATTTAAAATGGATAAAAATTTCTTTACAATTTTTTTAAACTTACCTATGATAATAATTTTCAGTAACTAGACTGGAAGTTCAAAATCCTATCTGTGGTAGAAAATATTGAAAAAGAACATATATTTGAATTTATATGCAAAATATTATTGCACGTGTTAGCCGTTCGTCT
Organism: Latrodectus elegans; assembly: GCA_030067965.1. Lineage (NCBI taxonomy): Eukaryota > Metazoa > Arthropoda > Arachnida > Araneae > Theridiidae > Latrodectus > Latrodectus elegans. Next base: position 42,118,438 of record CM057816.1, on the reverse strand, counting down.
TTTAGGTGTTCATCATTCAACATAAGTTTACAATAAGGAATATTAATTTCAGTAAACAAAGCAGATTTTTGAAGACTTGAACCCAGCAGATCGAACTTTATTATATTTATTGTACAACAAAGCTCCTCTCTTCAAGCAGACAAATTTAAAGAATCTCCTCCACACATGTGATACGAGGGTTGCTATTTATATTTCTGGCCTAATAATGAAAAAGCAAATATGTAGGATCGAAATTGGTTTTATTGTTTTTCAAAATATTCTCCATGATGATCAATACACTTTTGCATGCGTTTGAACCAATTTTCAAAGCACTTTTTCCAGTCCGATTGAGGTAACTCCAAAACATGCGTTTTGAATGCATCAACCGCTTCTTCGGGGGTCGAAAATCGTTGTCCACGTAATTTATTTTTGATGTGTGGGAATAAGAAGAAGTCATTGGGTGCCAAATCAGGGCTGTACGGCGGATGACCCATCAGTTCGATCTTTCGCTCCGTCAGAAATGCCTTTGTTTGAGTCGATGTGTGAGAGCTCGCATTGTCATGATGAAGAATGATTCGCCTGTTCTTCTGCTTTTTCGAATTTCTCCGATGACTTCTGGCAAACAAATGGTCGTGTACCATTCAGAATTGACCGTCCTGCGTTGCTCTAACGCCACTGTTGCCACATGACCGTTAATGCCGAAGAAACAGGCAATCATTTGTTTCGATGTGCTTCTTCCTCGAACAACTTTTGTTGGTTTTGCCTCGTTCCTGGGAAGACCCATACAGTTGATTGCTGTTTTGTTTCCGGCTCATATGCATAGATCCATGATTCGTCACCTGTGTAGATGTTATACACAGCCTTTGATGTACCTTTGAATGTATTTTTCCAACATTTCTTGCACCAATCGACACGAGCCTTTTTTGAGCGTTTGTCAGATTATGCGGATCCAACGCGAACAAATTTTTTTACGCTCAAATGTTCATGCAATATTTTATTGATGCTAGTCATACTAATGTCCAAAGACGCCTCTATCTCACGGTATGTCACATGACGATCTTGCTTTATCAGTTCACGCACAGCATTGATCTTTTTCTGGCACAACAACGAATTTTGACGACCTGCACGGGATTCGTCCTGGATCGAACATCGACCACGATTAAATTCGTTATACCAATTTTTTACAGTGCTGTAGGATGGCGCTTTATCGCTGTATAAAGAATTAAGTTCATCGAAGCACTCTTGTCTTGACAATCCACGTCGAAAGTTATGAAAAATAATGGCACGAAAATGTTCACGATTCAATTCCATTTTTTGACAGAGAAGAACTTTTCAATTTACTGTCAACAACACAAATAAAACTATAATGGTAAATCGTCTGCTGAATTTATGTTTAAAAATATCAAACTTTCGATTAAAATCGTCTTCGGTCGCCTAGCAACACTTACTGTTGCCCAGGCCAGAAATATAAATAGCAACCCTCGTATCTAGGGTATCAGTGGGCATTAGAAGAGACACATCGGAATGGCTTCATTCTAATGCCATGAGCAGAATTAAAAATAATGATGGAATGTTACATTATTGTACTTTAAATTTCTGTTCATCTCTTCTCCTAAACAAGAATGATACATTTAAATAAGCGTGATACACGTATCAGTTAGAAATGAGTCACATTGGTAAATATTTATTTTTAAGATACGTTTAAATTTACCTTGCAACACAATGCTAAACGAGTAAAAGATTATAGAGTACACAGCACGCACATAATTTAATTAGAATAGCATTCCAAAATGAAAGTGAATCAATCTGCAAAAGCAGTCTGAGTAATCTCGCAAGCGAATTTGTCTATAAAGTAATGCCATAATTGTACGACAGCAATATGGAAATCTATACCCTATTGTAAGATTATATTCTGAAGCAGTAAATCTTTCTTCTGTTTTTATGGACGACAACATGCACCTCCTTAGTGCTATCATCGTCGACAAATATTTGTAGAGTTAGGATTTCTCGCTAAAGAAACGTGCATCGTATCTAAAATCCCATTTGTGAACACCTTTATAAAGCATGGTAGAATATCATCCCGTGCAGTGACTGTGAGTGAAATAATTGTCCTATGTAGTCCTTTCATGTCGTAAGAGCCAATTAAACAGGGCCTGGTCTTTCTGTTTGGGGATTTGGTGTGATGCTTACAAACATACCACGTAAGAAAACTTGTTGTTCATAAATCTCGGAAAACATAAGCACGCAGGTGACGTGGACTAAAAAAAGTCACTGAAAAATACCCAGATCTCATCATAGTCAAAATAATCAATGCCAATCAAATAAGATAAATAGGTCATATCTATTAATATTAATATATAATAAAAAAACCTGTTAGAAAAATAGCTTTCCAAACACCAAAGGGAAAGAAAAGGAGAGGAAGACCAAGAACCAAATGGATAGATAGAGTGGAGAGATGGTTATTGGATTTAGGAGTAAACCGTTGGAAGAGCTTGGTATCTAGTAGATCTAGATGAAAAAACTCACAGAGAAAGCCTTGAACAGTAACTAGCTGTATAGCTTATGAAGAAGAAGAATAGAGAGAGTATACAATTGAAAATTATTTGTCATTAAATAACCAATCTAAAGAAATTGAAGTAATATTTAAATAATATTTTGCTATAAAACAATTCAAAATATTTAAATAAAATATCTTGTATTTTGTTGTTGTTGTTTCTCATCCTTTTGAACAGCATAGCTAGCCTTGAACACAAAGCTCATAAGCTCATTCACCATAAAAAAAGTCCATTATTAATATGGAATCGGTACCTTGTATTATTGGATTTAAAGAGTCAAAAATCAGTTTGTTAAATTATTTCATTGAAATATCTACAGATTTTTGATTGGATTCAATTATAGTTATTCTTTAATATTGGATTCAGAATTTTTTTATCTATTTAACTTCTAAAAATCATCAATTCAAAATAACTTCAATATGCTAGTTTCTATCGATAAAATTTCATGAATTTTCTTTGCTAAGTTATCCTATCATTTGTCCCTTTAGAAGAAAAGAATAAAATGAAGTGTTTCAAATATCATCTTTTATTGTAAAGAGATTAAATCATTTAACTTTTTTAACTTCCATTATAGAAGAACACTATATTCTAAAACTGAAAGATACAGATTTATTGCATACTGTAAAATTAAAATATTTAATCAACTAATTATTTTGGTGGTTATATTACGAGCATGTAGTTGACATACCCACATAATTACATAATAATATAAAAAGTATCGGTTAGTTAAAATGTTTTCCTCGCAATTGTTTCTGGTGCTGAACTCGAAATCTTGAAGCGAGTATGATATCAATAAGTATAATATTTATTAAGTAATTTTATTTTTGATACTAAAAATATTTAAAGAAAGTACATTATTTTATATGGATGAATAGAGTGCGTTAAAATTAAGATTATGGATGGTTTTAAAAATAAAACTTCAGAGCGCTAACAAATCTGAGTTATAACTGTTGTCATTTCTAATATTTACCAATTATTTCTAAATTAAAAATCTTGAACATTTAACTTCAGAGCAATTATGCAATTACACAGAAACATTTAGATGTTGAAGTGTGATTGGTATCACATATAAAACAAACATTATGTCACATTATGTCACCAAAATTAATGCTTAAAAATTAATTTCCGTATTTTGAAAATTATTTTAAGATTAGAACAATAAATGATATACGAATAAATATAAACTATAAGTTGAAAAATATCTATGGTATTTCATTTGAAAATTCATAAAAATGAAAATCATTTCGATGTAATATAACAGTGTTTTACAAAAATATTTAATTTTCTATGTATACATACCGACATTTAATGTATACTAATGTAAATATTAATTAAAGGATTATCTTATTATAGAGATACTACTTTTAATAATTATGTTATACTTTTTTCAGATTTATCATAATATATTTAGTTAATGCTTGCTTGTTACTACTTTATAAATCTTTGAATCATGAGCAAAAATTATTAGTTATTTACTCTATAAAGGAATTTAGTAAATTCTTCATGTAATCTTGATTTTTGCATACAAATACTAAAAGAATTTTTAAATGATACACAGCAGTATATAATTTAATTAACAAATGAGTAAATTTAACTTAAATCTTAATTGGAATTTAAATACTTGTGGTAGAATGTTTATAAAAATTATATTTTAATATTGTTTAGGAAAGCAACACATGCAATGTTTTATTTCATGAAATATATTCTGCGTTTCATCTAGTCATCACTTGGCGAAAAATAAATAATTAAAAAATTAGATGCATCAATGAATTTGTAGAAAAATCAGGTTCGAATTGAAACTGAATTTATTTATATGCTTTATATGCTATATATTTATTTATATTCTTTTATATGCTTTGCTTCGTGAACCTGGAATTTCTGGGATTTGAGGCATTCCTGGAAATTCTTATGATTAGGTATTTGAGAAAATCCAGAAATTTCGGAAATTTCGTATATATGCCTTCTACCTGGTAGTTCGGAAATCACTAGAATGTAAGTAATTTCGGTTGTTTGGGAAATTCCAAGGATTCGCAGTTTAACAGCTTTTGACTTTTTCTTTCTAAAAGAGTGAGAAATCCTAAAATATGAGATATTCCTTGAATTTGTGGCTTACTAGATAATTCTAGAATTCCTGAAATCTATGGGATACAGGAAAATTATCGAAGGCAAGTATATCGTTTTGAGATATATTTTCATCAGACTTCTTTTGTGGTTAAGATACTGGCAGTATTTTTTTTCTTATGACATTTCAAGAATTTAAGGTGTACTGGGAAGAATCTAAGGTAATTCAGGAAATTCTGGAATTTGAAGCATATCTCATAATTCTGGAATTTGTGGAGTTTGAGGCATATTTGGTAACTGAAGTATTCCTGGAATTTGAGGTATTCCTAAAATACATGGGAGTCCTTGAATTTGTCATTTTGAATATTTCTTTTTGCTTAACTCGTTCTGAGATGGAGCTGCTAGTTATCCTGACATTTGTGTCCTTTTTTAATTTGAGGTAACCCGGTAGTTCTGAATTAATGGAAAATCTGTGGTGTTTCGGAAATTTGTGAAAAATTAGACATTTCCATTATTATCATTATTTTTTTGCTTATTTTGGTTAAACATGTTTTTGATGGTGATACTGGCTTAACTGGAATTTGTGGCATAACAAGTAATTCTGGAATTTCTGAAATATTTGACACACTGAGTAATTTTGTAATTCCAACAATTCAGGGCATTTCTAGTAATTGGAGCATATATGGAATTTGAAGTGTACCTGTTAATTCCATAATTCCATGAATTTGAAGCATTTCTGAAATTTTAGGTTTTCCTGGTATTAATCATTTTTGAACTTACTTTTATCTGACATTTTCTGTGACGGGCTCTAGGAAGTCTTATAATTTGAGGCCTTACTAATAATTTTGGTACTCCCAGTACTTGAAGTATTTCTGTTTCCCTCTGAAATTTCTGGAATTTAGAGCATACTAGGAAATGCTGACATTCTTCGAATTTTTTCTATGCCTCGAATTTATGGATGACCCTGAATTTATAATTTTTGTTTTCCATCTTTTTATTCCCAAATTGATTTCCAGGCAGCCCAGGTAATGGAGGTATTCGTGGTGGTTCAGTTATTCCTGGAAATTAAGACATTTCTGGTAACTCTTATTTTTTTCGAATTTGAGACCTATCTTGTTTTTCTGAGATTCCTGGAATTCAAGGTTTAATTGGTAACTCCACTATTCTAATAATATGAGATATTCCTGCGATTTGTAGGTGACATGGAATTTCTTGTTTTGGACGTTTATTTTTATCTCACATATTCTAGGATGGAGCAGCTAGAAATCCCCTGGTATTTATTTTACTCCAGGTATTGCAGATAACCTGATAATTCTGAGATTCATAGAATTTGTGGAAACTTAGGCATTTGTCTTTTTTGAGCCTCTTTTTCTTCAAACTTTTTTATGATGGTGTTAGTGGCAAACCTGTAATTTGTATCATTCCAGGAATATAAGAATACAGTGTAATTTGAGAATTTTTTGAATTTGGTGCCTTTCGTTTAAATGTCATATTTTCACAATTTGAAGCATATTTGATATTTCTGGAATTTATTGAATTTTAGGAATTAATGAAATTTAAAGAAGTCCGGATACTTATCACTTTCCTAAGTATTAACCTTTCAAAAACAACCTCAAATACCTACTCTGAAATTCACTGCAGAAACACATTTTAGAATAAAGCCATTAAGTAATAGACAATCTTAGGCATTTGTCTTTTTTGAGCCTTTTTTTCTTCAAACTTTTTTATGATGGTGATAGTGGCAAACCTGTAATATGTATCATTCCAGGAATATAGGAATACAGTGTAATTTGAGATTTTTTTGAATTTGGTACTTTTCGTTTAAATGTCGTATTTTCACAATTTGAAGCATATTTGATATTTCTGGAATTTATTGAATTTTAGGAATTAATGAAATTTAAAGAAGTCCGGATACTTATCGCTTTCCTAAGTATTAATCTTTCAAAAACAACCTCAAATACCTGCTCTGAAATTCACTGCAGAAACACATTTTAGAATAAAGCCATTAAGTAATAGACAATCACAATTTTATGTCGAAAAATATGAAAATGGAATGCAGTATAAGAACACAATTGTACGAAATTATGGAATTGGGAAATTTCAGTAGCAAAGGCAAAGTGATCTCAATTCAAATTAAAATCTAAAAGGAAATAATTAACTTGACCAACTTTCCTTACAACTCAAGAGCTTCCATATACACATGTAGAAAAAATAACAATAATAACTTAATATTGGAATTTTTACTTCTTAATGTAATTATAAATAAACTACTGGCCATTAAAATTGCTACACCAAGAAGGCGACATGCTACAGACGTGAAATTTATACGAAAGGAAGAAGGTGCTGTGATATGCAAATGATTAGCTTTTCAGCGCATTCAGGCAAAGCAGGCGCCAGTAGCGACACCTACATTGTGTTTAAATGAGGAAATTGTTCAGCCGGTTCCTCATACACAAATTGCATTTGAACGTTGTTGCCTGGTGAAAAGTTGTTGTGATGCCTCGTGTAAGAAGGAGAAATCCGTACCAGCACGTTTCTGGCTTTGATAAAGGTCGAATTGTAGCGTACCGGAATTGCGGTTTATCTTATCGCAGTATTGCTGCACGCGTCGGTCGAGATCCAATGACTGTTAGCAGAATATGGAATCGATGGGTTCAGGATAGTAATATGAAACGCCATGCATTCAGAGATCTCAACGGCCACCTATCACTAGCAGCCGAGAAGACAGGCATATTATCCGCATGGCCGTAGTGGATCGTGCAACCACGTCACGAGCCGTGAATCAAGAAACGGGGTCGTTTGGAAGACAACAAGTGTCTGCACGAACAGTTCGACGACGTTTGCAGCAGCATGGACTCTCAGCTCAGAGACCATGGCTGCGGCTTCCCTTGACGCTGCGTCATAGACAAGAGCGCCTTCAATGGTGTGATCAACGACGAACCTGGGCGCACGAATGTCGAGACGTCATCTTTTCAGATGAATCCAGGTTCTGTGTACAGCATCATGATGGTCGCATCCGTGTTTGGCGGCATCTTGGTGAACGCACACAGGCAGTGTGCATTCGTCATCGTCATATTGGCCCATCACCTGACTTGATGGTATGGGGTGCCATTGGATACACATCTAGGTCACCTCTTGTTCGCACTGAACAGTACACGTTATATTTCTGGAGTGTTACGACCCGTGGCTCTACCCTTTATTCGAGCCCTGCGCAACCCTATGTTTCAGCAGGATAATGTCCGACCGCATGTTGCTGGTATTGTACGGACCTTTCTTGATACGGAACATGTTTGGCTGTTGCCCTGATCTGCACGTTCTCCAGATCTTTCACCAATAGAAAATTTCTGGTTAATGGTTGCAGAGCGACTGGATCGTCACCAAACGCCAGTCACTACGGTTAATGAACTGTGGCATCGTGTTGAAGCTGCATGGGCATCTGTACCTGTACATGCAATCCAATCTCTGTTTGACTCAATACCCAGGCGTATAACTGCTGTTATTACTGCCAGAGGTGGTTGTTCTGGGTACTGATTTCTCAGGATCTATCCAGCCAAATTTTTTTTTAATTTAATCACTTGTTATTTTTAGTATAATATATTTGTCCAATAAATATCATTTTGTTATCTGCATTTCTCCCTGGTGTAACAATTTTAATGGCCAGTAGTGTAATACTATAATTCAATTTAATTCCGTTTTCCGAAGAAAAACTGGTGACAGCACCAATTATGAATTTAAGTCTCTTATTATATAGTTTTTTCTGATGCTGATAATTATTTGTTATATTATTAATATTATTAATAGACACTTAATAGATTCCAAGTTCATATTTAGTTAATTAAGTTTTTTACAGATTAATTTGTAATAACACAAAAAATAATTTTCAGATTAACTTGGATTAACATGAATACTAGTTTACAGATTAGTTTAGAATAACATAAATAATATAACTTACAGATTAATTTAGAATAACACCAAAAATAATTTACATGGATGAAACTTACGAAGTATTCTGAGAACGCCGGGGTAGCCCATGTAAGCAAGGCTTAGTGTCGTACCGGATAATCAGGAAACCTATTATGATACTAATCGGGGTTACTCTGCTACTTTCTTTTCAGTCTCCAGGGATTTTGCAGAAGTGTCACAGAATTTGTAGAAGTATTCTATAGCTTGGTTCAACCCTGAAGAAAATCACCCGTAATTTTCGGGGAACTTCTCTTGTACTGCTCTAGTCTCGCTTTTCCCCCTACAACTCCACGAGTCAGGCATTGTTCTCTCACTGCTCCATTCTCCGGTCTTCTCCCTAGCAGCTCCACACGCCCAGCACCTGTTTCTTCCAAAGTACTCCATTTTTTTCCTTCCTTGCTGGTTCCAAAATCAGTTCCTGGCCATCTCGTTACTTCATTTCAACATGTGCTCTTCTCGGGAACATATTCGGTGCCTCCTCACAAATCAGTTTCCTTGATAACCACAGGAAAATTAATATATATTCATTTGTGGTCCGCACAGTAGAAGTCTTTTTTAGGGCTTTTTCTTCCTAACTAGTTTTATTATTTTAATATATTAAAAAAGTTAAATATATTTCACATTATTCTATTTTTGCTGCGTTGTTAAGTAAATGCTTATTTATGTCCTTATTTATTTTGAAAATTTGGTACAGTCATGCAAAAATTATTTAATTATTTACACATTTTGATTTTTTAATCTAAGCAAAACTCTCAACTTTGAACAAAACGGAATATGGTATATTTATTACAAACGAAATATTTCAAGAACGCTTTTCACTTTATTGATATTACTTTAAATATTATTATTAGCTTAATAGAGAATACTGCTATATGGTTGACAATATATCAAAATTAATATATATGAATATATTTCATATCTATATGAAAGTGTGTATTTTTAAGAAAATTTCTCCTGTATGTTCCTTAATGTAAATTTTCGCTTGTAAAAGAGTGCATTTTTAAAAAATATTTCCTAGTTAAAACTAAATTCCGTGAAAAAAAAAACAGCTTCTTAAAATAATTATAATATTTTTATAAAGGATAAAATGAAAGAATCTTTTTGATTTGATTACATTTATCTATAAATATAACTATATTTCAAATTCTTTTACTTTGGTCATTTATTGGATTTGTTGTAACTTACACAATTAAAAAATAAAAGTAACCTATCAAGAAAGGTTTATAATAATTAAATTTCAATATAAATTGTTTCTTTTTTAATTTATTAACACTTTTATATTTTTAAAAATTAATGACTGGTACATACATTATACTCATAAGCAGATGATAAAAATTATAACGTACTTTAATGTAAATCCATCGTTCCAAGTAGAAAGAACTGTACAATAGTAATTATTTGCAAATAATGTTGTTAAAATGATAGGTGTAAATAAGCCAGTTAAAAAAATCGTTTATGCGCTAAATGTAAGAATATAGATGCTTAGAAGTATTCTGTTAAAATATGTATTTAAGTATACACATTCAATATTTTCTACAGATTTGCATTAGTTAAAAATTTAAAAAGAAGAAATAGAATTAAATTTTGCAATAACATTCTATTTTAATATTAAATATTTCAAACATTTATATATGATTCCAAACTTCTTACATGGTTAAGATTTTTTTAATCAAAAATAAGTTACAGTATGAAAGAAATTGGATTAAATAATAATGTGATATAGTGAATGCAATTTATTTGGAATTTTCTTTGATTTTGCAACATTTCAGATGCTAAAGTAATATATTTTTAAATAGAAATACAAATCGTCAACAAATAAATTTATTGACCTTAAATTAGATAGTTTAATTTTACTATTTTGAATACTTCACTGGAACATATGAATTGATTATCCATTAAGATAATGCTTTTCCATTTGTCACATTTCCTGTTCAAATGAATCATTTAACCAAAATTTCATGGCAATGTCAGCCATCTTTTATGAAATTAATAAAGCTTAATCCATTAATTTTAATAATATTTCTGATAAGATATGAAAAGAGACTATTATAAGACTTTCAATTTCTGGATTAACCACATACCAAAGAAATTCTAATAACTATAATGCTATAGTATTACGAATATAAATAATGATACTAAAATGATGAACTTTTTTTCTTAAAATTATGCTTTTCTGCTGTTGTTTCTTATAAAACTATTTTATATTCATGAAAAAAAAATGAAATATTTTTTTGAAATTAACTTCTTAAAATATTCGATATTTTATATTGAAAATAGGTTAATGTTCTTACGTGAGTGCTGGAGTTTATACTTTGCATCTTTAATATCCATATACTTTTGAATCACATTCTATTTAATAAAAAAATATTAAAAATATGCATTTTTGTAATATATGTATTATGTTAAAATGTGTAAAATTTATTATTTTATAACAACTATAGGCGATAAATCAAGTAAATTTATGTTTTTATGCATAAGTATTTTGAAAACATTCTCGATTACTCATAAAACATTTCAACTTTTACACAATGCTAAACTTTTAAATTTGATATATTATATGCAGATATGCAGTGAATTAGATTATTAATATTATAAACAAATTTGTAATAAATATTGAGCTTCACTTATTTTTTCTGCTTATGCATGTAATACCCCAGTATTAAATAATCTTAAAATATATCCCAATTGAATACGATGAAATATCTTGTCTTTATTATTTTTAATTTGTTCGCTTTAACTATATTATGAAATATAGTAATTAGCTTACTAAGTATAATTAGCACTCTAGTAAAATCAATGATAGTGTGTGAAATGTTTTAATAATTGATTGAAATTGAGCATGAAACTATCACTCTATCTGCAGTCCCCACACTTGCATCAATGGAAGTAAAATTCTTTCATAACACTTTATTTTGCATTATTCATTTATTAAAATAGTTCTGCTGAAGGGAATCACTTATAAATCATAAATTATACGTTAAAAGATTTGTTATTCATTTCCAGAAAATTAATAAGCTTAAAAACACCATAATGATCTTATAATTTCCAAAAATGTAAAAATATTACTATTGTTTTGATGAATTGGAATTTTATCAAGGTTGCATAGATTTTTAACAAATTATCCTGTTTATGATTTATTATAATTAGGCACCATAAGTAGGATAATGTCTCTCTTTATCGATAAAATTTTTTTCTGTGAATAAGTAAAATAAGAAAAACGAAGAAAATTTGATACAGTGGTTAGCTATTCTATTGCTTTTAATGGAATATAAATATGTATTGTTAACAGTACACTTTATATACTATATGCATATTAGACTTCATGTAAAAAGTTCCTTTAAATTAAATTTTATAATTATAATCTAGAATTTTTGTGAAAATACAAATGCATTAAGAATTCAATCTCAAGAAGAAAAAAAAGTAGGTACGTAAAAACATGAAACTTAAATTTCAAAATATTTATTACTTAAGGATAGCTTCCATATATATTAATGAACTAGTTTTTAAAATTCATTTAAATTTCTATATTATGTAAATTCATAACATTTTATTCTCCAGTCTTACTCATCACCCAAATGAATGCAGAATTTTATCTAACAGAAACAAAAAACTTGAAATGTAACCATAAATCCATAGGACTAATGAAATGAATGCCTTTAATGATGATGTTAAAATGCATAATTCTAATACTTAGTAAAGAAATAAACATTATACTTTAAACATATTTAGTAATAAAAATCAGCAGTGTTCATTATATTATTTGATAAAATATGCATTTATTAAATACTTAAATTGAAATATCACCATTAAAATTATTAAGCACTGAGAATATTATTATTATAATCTAAATGCAACATAAAATTTAAATTGTCTTTAATTTTAATAAAAACACTTTCTTTTTTAACACAATATTTTCACAACGTTTACTTGTTAAGTGTTGCTTGTGTTTTGTTCTGTATTAATAAATGTATCACTAAAGCTTACTTAATAATAGTTTATATTGAAACTTGCACAATATCCATTTATGGTTTAACATTTTCTCAAACTGCAACCAAAAATTGTTTTCAAGAGCTTTTTAATATTGCAATTTTTTGTTTTACTTAATTATTACTATTTTAGAATTATTTTTGATCTCATTTGTTTCAAATATTTTATGTATCAAAAAATTCCATATATTTTTTGTATGTAAAATTCACAAAGAAGTCCTCCTTTAAATTGAGATTAATTTAAATTATTTTTTTATTCAGTTCTGAAGTTGATGGTATTAAATTGCAATAAGAAATATAAAAAAAAATATAAAAAAAATTTTAACTTCAATTTTGTAAAATAAATGGACGTTAATTATATTAAATAAAGAAAAGTAATAAAATTAATTTTCATTAAAGAAAAATACAGCACGATATTTTCTTAAATTTGGAAATTCAAGCCTTAAAAGAATTGCTTGCTAAATTAGGGCTAAGAATATTTTAATAAAATTTTATAATTTTGAACCAATATTTACAAATACTTTTGATTACAGTTTTTGAAATCATGTTTGATTACCAAATGATATACTTAAAAATTTTTAATTCCTATAATCAGTTTTTTGTTTACTTCAATACATTTTCAGTGTCATAATTTAAAAAATGAGGGGAATATAACTTAAATACTCTGATAAAAATACATATTTTAACATTCATTTGGATGATATTTACTTTTACTCTTACTCTGAAAATGACAGCTCGATTAAAACAAGTTTTGATTAATATTGAATAATATAGCACATGTAATTTCATTTTTAAAACTATATAACAATTTTAAGGAAATATATTTTATATTTAAAATAATAATAACACACACACACACAGTTTTTTATACTGTTTAATCATTAAGGCTTTTGTTAAGATTTCAGATTCCTTTTGTTTCTGAAAAGTGCATTAGCTAATAAGCTCATACCATGAAAATTCTTAGCTTAGAGTTTCCATACAGTAATATTGTGGTAGAATAATGTTGATCATTAAATTCATCCTGATACGCATTCACAGAGAAAGGCTATTAACTTTGTATGATTGTCACATCAAAAGGAGGCTATCTAAATATTTACTGAATTTCGAAATTCTATTCCATTAAACTACGAGAATGTATCTCGAGATTAGAGGAATTCAGATTGATCTTATAAACATGAAAGTCATTATTGAACTTTGAATTATAATCTTATATTTAAATGGGAAGTATTGAATTTTCAAACAACACAATTCCTTACAAATATCAGCAAACTCCAGTACAAAAAAGTACAATTTTGTAACATAAATGACTAAAAAAAGAGAGAGAGAGAGAGAAATAGTTATTGAAAATAGTTTGTATTATATGCCACGAGATTTTAACTGTCATTAATGTTAAGAAATAATAAATTTTAGAATCATGAGAGAGAGAGAGAGGGAGAGAGAGAGAGAGAGAGATGATATAAGAGAGGAAAATAAAATTAATTGTTCAAAATATAGATGTGTTGCTTTCTCATGATACGAGTATAAATTGAAAATGGTTATTGTAGAGAAAAATATTCTATAATTTTAGTGTTCTGCAGCAATTAAAAAAATTTAAATTATTATTTAAAATATTTCGTATGAACAAATGAATGAGTTTCCTTTAATGTAATTATAAATATAATTTATTATTTATGTTCTACACATAAAATAATAAACAATCATGTTTGTTTTTGCAGATAAAATATTACCTATGATTATATTACAAAAAAGAAAATTAAAATCTTTGAAAACGGTTATTCAAATTAATTTTTACTGTTAAACAAATTTAAGAAAATATAATCAATGATGGAAAGTTCAAAATATTGTTTTATTTTTAAAATCAAATTTTTCGATATTAATAATGGTGAATATTGCGCTGAAATCTGAAATTTTAATGAAATATTATAAAGTGTGAATTTACCTATTAGTAAAAGAATATAGAATGATTTTAATGGAATAATTATTGAATAAAATTTTAAAAACTATTAAAATGTTTTCTTAGTTTTGATAAAAATTAACAGTTTATACAGTTCGATTTAGAAATTATATGCTTCTCAAATATTTACTGGAGAAATTTCGCAAATGAAATTTTAAATTAAAAATTGAAAATACTAATTTATTATATAATTTTGTAGATATATTTATTTTATTGGCACTGTATATTTAAAAATGAGCAGTTCAGTAATGAAATTGTAACACATATTCATATATTTTCTAATTATACATGACTATGTATACGATATTTTTCTAAATTTAATTAATTTAATATTAATTGTATAGCCAAAATATTGAAATAATAATACAAATTTCAAATAACATTTTTTCCAATGGTCGCGGTATATCGGGATGTATTGTCCCCTTATACCCAAGGAATCGGCCAAAAACAGCGACTTCTTTGTCACCGAGGCGTTGCCCCAGGTGCTCCACAGAGGGTGGGCCGCCATCGCACACTTACACGTGCCATAAGGACCCGTTTATAGGGTAGGCACTATTCATACCTCATTCACACACAAGGAAAGGACAAAGACACGATAGAGAAAAGGAAAGTACATCCATGCCTGAACTGGGATTAAAATCCAGGACCTCCCTATCCGTAGTCAGGCACTAGACAAGTTGGCCGGCATTTTAAGTTACATATTCATGTTAAATTTATTTTTATATAAATATCTTATCTCAAAGTATTTATTTATACACTTAGTTCACCAACTAGCCAATTATTTAGACATTTTACTAACACAAGAAACCTATTAAAACATTCTAAAATAATTTCTCAAAATCATCTCGAATAAAATGCTAAAATTTTAACAAGAAGCATTTTACAAATTATTTAACTTTACTCGTACTACCTCAAGTGTATACTTTTCTTACATAACAGAAATTGATTTACATTTTCAATTATTATAACAGAATAAGTAAAATAAAATCAGTGAACATAATGCAGAAAACAACGAATCCTAAAATTTTACAAATGCCTGCTTCCAAATATATTTGATGAAAAAAATGTATTTTTACTTGAATTTCCGCGTGAATGAACTTCGTCAGACTTTTCCAGTACCTACTTTAAAATAGTGATGCATTTCCAAGAAATTGAAGCATACAAAAACATTGGTCTTGTATTTCGCATCCAGTATTTTTCTCTCTCATCATTTTCATTGAATAGGGGTAACAAATTTTATGTAGCAATTTTTAAGTGTTTACGTTTCAATTTTGTACGATAATAAATATGCATCGGTTGAACACGTGCATATACATACTTAAATGTATGGGTAAATATGATATAATTAGGAACTATAATTAGGAACATCTCATGCATAATTTTAAATAAATACAAAACTATACATAAAAATTTTATATTTAGCAATAAATTTAGTGCAAAAACAGCTTAAATAGAATTGAAAAATATAATTTATTGAGTTTTTATAATTTTATTTTTATGTATTTTTTTTTTTAAATTTCAAACTAATGCTAAAAAAATGAACAGTAAAATCAAATAGACAAATCTATGTATATTTATAGTAACAGATAGAATGCGCAACCAATAGATAAAGAAAATTTTATATTATAATAATTTAAGTAGACCTATAGAGCAAGAAAATGGGAAAAAAATGCAATGGATCAAAAGAAATGAATTAAAAACAGGGTTAGCTTCAGCAGGAGTCGTACTTTGTACCAATGTGGTCAACACACCCTTGACGAAGCTGGCCATGTTGGTTCTTTATTTTATTCGATTTATTTTCTTCTTTAAATTTTATTTTTATTCCGTATGCTTATGCAAATGATTCCAATTTTAAAATTTATATCGTAAAGTCCAAAGATATGTGATAGTTTATATGGAAATAACAGTTCTTTAAATGTTATATCATTGATCATTTAAATTCCTCTTACCAGTCCTGATTAAGATGCAGTTAATCACTCTTATTTAATGCAGAATAATAGCATGAAGATTATTCAACTACTCACTTCTTATTTTTGCATATGAAAATCAATTGAACATACATCCTGAAAAACATTGGATTACTTTCTATATGAAAAGAATGGTAGTTTTGTATGGATATCTGCAATCGCAGTTTATTTTGCAAATATTTGGGCGGTCAGATAATAACTTCTTCCAAAAATTAAATAGACAACAAAAATATGACATAAATAGGTGCGATAAATTACACACCAATCTTGTAAAAACTAATGATAAATGTGTCAGTAATTCAAACAAGCCTTAATGGCGACAAGTAGGTCATTTTATACCCTCATTCGAAGAGATAGATTAGAGTGAGACGCCAAATTTATATTGATTATGTGAATTCGCTACCAGGGACCTAAAATCAAATGTGCTTGATTTGTGACCTTCTACTCGTTTGATAGATTAAAACTAATATAAAAGTTAAATAAAAATTAATTAATAAAAAGATGCTATAATGTTTTTACAGTGATACGATTCCAGGATGAGAAAGTGATATTAACGTTTGGTTTATAGAATTTTATATTTTAAAATAAAATATATCAAAAACAGAACTGTTTAATTCATTAACAGTTAAAATAACAGTAATATTTATTTAATATACATTTTATTAATTAGGTTGTTTTGTGTATTTCGATCAATATTATATCAGCAATCTCAAGTAAAATCAGTAGTCCTTAAGTTAAAAAATTCAAACAATTAAATATTTATTGACAAACATATTTTACAAACATTATTCCATGTCTTGTACATTTTTTCTTCACAAATCGGAAAATGCCATGATTCTATAAGATTCTACTGAACCATGATTGCTACTCACTAAAGTATAAAATTGTTTTGACATAAAGTTTTCACATTTCTGCCATGGATTTGTCAAAAAATTGTCATTCCAAATAGGCTGGAAAATTCTTTGAATAAAAAATTTTTCTCTTAAAAAATGTAGAAAGTTTTCTATGGGAAGTACATTTTTCAAGACATTATATTTAATGGTTAACATTACTCAAAAAATAGGTCATGAATAACAAAGTGAATTTTCAAAAATATCAATTTATCATTGTTAATTTAAAAGATTTTTATATTCCTTTATATTTCATTCATATTTTTATATATTCATAATTCATACATTTTCACGATCTTATTTTCATATATTTTAATACATCAAGTAAATACATTTATGATGATTATAGTTCAAACTGTTGATTAGGATAGATACATATTCAAGGATTTGTTTTAAATACTCATATTTTTAATGAAAGAAAATGATATGAAATGTTAGACTCAATATGGTTTTGACTTAAGATTTATTTATTAAACCAAACCAAAAGTTTGCTTAAAAACGAACTTTTATGACATAAATGAAGAAAATTATAAAATATAAAAGCAAAATTAACTAGAAAATTATAAAATATAAATTGGAAATACAAATGTTATATAATGAAATTAATCTATATTTACTAGATTTTAGTGACCTAAAACAAGACTTCACCTGGTCATAGCTTACTTCATATGTTTTATTTTCCTTCAATGAATCATTATATGCATTCCTGTGATTTTAAAATCTAAACTATCTGATGAAAAAAATATTTCAATCAATATTTTGCTTAAGTTTCACAATTACATTTAATTAAATGGTAATTAAATATATTTAATTAAATGATTACACTTAAACGATAATTTGTATGATTTGTTTCAATAAAATGTTTTGAATATTATTTCTCTTAAAACCGTTTGAAAGAAAATAAAAAAAACTTTATGTGTCGTATTTATATTATATTCTAAAATATAAAAAAAAATCTAATTTATTAATAAAAATAATTCTTTACTCGAAATCAATATATTATACTTTTAGCTTGACTAAAAAACAGAACTCGTAAAGCTTATTTAAAAATGCTTTGCTCATTACTAGAATATTGTCAGTTTCCTATTTCCTATAAGCAAGTAAAAATAATAATCTTGAATTATATTTTTAGAAATTTAACTAAAATTTATCGGTGCATCATTAATATCCAATTAACTATGTTCTAATTATTACTTGAACGAAATTATCAATAAAGCTTCTCATTGATTTGATTAAAAATTTTGATTTTAATTTTTAAACATTTTTAAATACAATTTGAATATTGTTAATAGGTTACTTAAACATAAAGAAATTAGTATAATAGAAT
Source organism: Latrodectus elegans (assembly GCA_030067965.1). Lineage (NCBI taxonomy): Eukaryota > Metazoa > Arthropoda > Arachnida > Araneae > Theridiidae > Latrodectus > Latrodectus elegans. The sequence goes on along the minus strand of CM057816.1, from coordinate 42,099,756 downwards.
CAATTCAAAAATATAGTAAGTTATACACATTATCTGCCATTAAATAATATTATATTTGACTTCTTCATGTGTCATTATTACCAAGTTTCTTGAAATAAATATATTTCAGTAAATATTCTGAAATTGTCAATTACTGCTTAATAATTATTTGTCTTGAAGCATTTCTGAGTGTGTTTTAATTTATAATGTATTCTTAAAACATATCAATACCTAACCTTGAAATCTTCACCTTAGCACTGAATGAGTTGAATTAGTTAAATTCCCTATTTCACTAAATATATTGGTAGTAAGGAGAACTAGTTAGTAGGCGCTTTCTTCAAAATATGAAATATATAATACATTTGCATATTTATAGAAAGTTAATAAGCAACAAAAGAAAGTCTGTTAATCATCTAACAAACATTGTGTGCTGTTTAATGAAAGCATTTCTAGATTTCAACGTTCATTGATCAATGATCAATATACGCTATTTCAACATATTATCCAGACATCCCCTTAAAATCTTATTCAAATTCTATTCCTACCATTTGCATATGAAGCCATTTACGTTAGACTTCGTATTCTGGAAATAAACTATTATTGTCTGAATATTCTGCTGTAATGTGTGGGAATAAATTCACTTATCTAAAATTAATTTTGCTTATAAAGTAACTACATCAAAAAACTATTTAAGTGCCTACATAATTTACCATCTTCAAATTAAAATTCTGCTTTAAATAAATAAAAAATAAATTGCAATAAATCTTACTTAAATTCTAAATTTCCAATATAATAATATTTGCATATATTTCTCTTTAGAAATTGTTGAAAAGTTTTTCATTTATATTATTTCAAAAATAAATATATTTAAGAAAATTAAATATATTTATTTTTGAAATAATATAAATCACACTTAAACAGAAGTATAACAATGTTAAATTTAAAAAAATGCCCGCTAACTTCCCTAGTGGTCTGCGTGCCTGACTACGGATAAGGTGGTCCTGGGTTCGAATCCCGGTTCAGGCATGGATGTACTTTCTCTCTACCCTGTCTTTGTCCTTTCCTTGTGTGTGTGAATGAAGTATGAATGATGCTTACCCAATAAGCGGGTCCCTACGGCATGTGTGAGGATGCGATTATGGCCCACCCCCTGTGGTGCACCCGGGGCAACACCTCGGCGGCTAAGAGGTTACTGTGTCGGGCCGATTTCTTGGTATTAGGGAACAATAGATTAATAGACTCTGTTGCAGTTGTAACTGTCTACAATCTGCCATTGGAAAAATTTCATAAAAATTATAAACATGTATAAAAAATAAAATAAAATTGAAGATTTGAATCTGTGTGCTATAGTGTACAAATTTAAATTTATTTTTGAAAAACATTGAAGTTAATTGATATCCGTTTTCAATTTACTATTTATTTATACCTTTCAATAGTGAGTTTGCCAGAGGACACATAAATCTGAAATCGAGATCAAATAAATATTTTTAGTAAAAAAATAGATTTCTCTGGATCAATAAATTTTTGCGAAGAACATATAAGCAGAAATGCCTAACTCAAAAATACCGTGAATAATATTCGTAGCAAATTAAAACAAGATGTGCTTATTAATGAGTATTAGATGTTGTACATATTGTAACATGATTATCATAATTATTGTCCTAATTTTATTTATTTGTATATGATCATAAGAAAAAATTATACAAAATGGTAATATAACTGAAAATACAGAATAATTAATAATTGAATGTTATAATAATTTAATGTTTTACACAAATTATTTACATGAAATCTTTTTTGATACTCTGAATGTATATGATGATTTCTGTAAGAAATTCTATCAAACACGGAACTTTTTAAAAAGTGATAAACATATAATTAAAATATAAATTATTGAAATTTCATTCTCTTTTACTAAAATGATAATCAATTTTATTGCTTCTTAAAATATAATTATCATATGAATATAATTACTTCAAAATTGTACTTATTATTATTTATACTGAATAAAAACAGCGTATTAAAATTAACACATTACAATTTTTACTGAAATGATTGCATTTCTTCAGAATATGCTAATATGTAACTTAGAAATAAGTAGTAAAATATTCACACACACATTTCAGATTAATATAATTTATCTAAATTAAAAAAATTATAGTTATAAATATAAGTTAATAAGCTATCAAGAATATTAGGTGCTTTTTCATACGATTTAGTGTGAATTGCTTATAAATAACTACAGACAACTAAACATATGAAGCATCTTTTATAGGACTTTTTAAGTACTTTAAAAGATACTTACTTTTATTTTTATGGGATTTTAAAAATGCATGCATTCATTAAAATATATCAAGCTGCTATATCAAAACTTAAAATGAAAATTTAAATTTAAAGTCAAATTTATTTCAAAATTCTGAATAAACTTATATTTATTTTTAAATTATATAAAGCGTAATAAATGATAAATATTAAGTGCATATTCAATATATTTGCATATGATGCATAATGTGGCTAAATAGATATATTTTACAAATGATCGCTTATTAACGACGTCTTAGAAATTAATTTCTATCTAATATTCTCGATACACAAGCTTACCATATTTACTAGTATGCTATATTCTAACAATTTAGTAAATGTACTAAACAATAACATATTAGAAATACCAGAAAATTAAGAATAAAAATTCAATTTTCTGGCTATTTTATTTTAAAAATTTTATACTATTAATCACAGCCAAACACACAAAGAAAACATACATATATAAACGCAATCACATATAAATACAGATGTATTTATTAACAAAACCTGGTAAATTTGAAGCCTTTCTAATATTAAAATTAGAAATTTACCTCTGAGATCTCAAAAACTAAACGAGTTCAAATGAAAATATCATTTAAAAAATTGTTAATTTTTTTTAGAGTTGTCATAAAATTACATTATGCATAAAAATAAGGATATGAATATTTAACATACTAATTGCCCATTTCTTGTCAATTTGATTGTTGCTATGCTCTTCTAAAAATATTAATTCACCTGTAGGAAATTTGTGTGGTAGATTTTACAGCACTCTTCAACAACATAAAGATAAAAAAAATAAATACTAATGTTATTCGTAAAGATCAGTACGAAGCTTCGATTCATGAAGATGCTAGCAATGAATCTTCATGATGATCTAGATGCTAGAAGACATAATTCTAGATATTCTACACTTCCACATTTCCCACCTAAACAAGTGTCTAAAAACATTAATGTCCGCATAAATTTAAATATGAGCATTGAACTGGGGCTTGCCTTGTAATGTTCCAAAAATTTGATATGCATGCATTATTTTAATACAATACTATTTATAATGAAGAAGTTATCGCAATGCAGCGTGCAGTAATTACAGTGCGTATATTTATGTATATATATATATGTTCTCGTTAGAAACTGAACTATTCTGTTAGATTGTCTCAGATACTTAAAATACTTACATTGACTGAATTTAATTCAGTTTTTGAAAAAAATCATATCAATAACTCACTTAATAGATCAACACAAATATTGGTTGTTCACTAACTAATGGAAATGGTGTTTACCAAATACTTGCATTGCATGAGATATCTTGACACCTGTGTTTCATTATAGTAAGGCTTGCTATAGCAAGTAACTATAGTAATATTGTATAATAATATCACTATAGTAAAGCTTGCTGTGAATAATTCGGATATACTATTCTATCCAGTAGAATATTGAAATCGTGGTGGATTCCTTTTGTGATAAATTTCATGTAGCTTTCCAGAATTAGTAACCAATATTTTTTATTTGCAATTAGTATGGTTTATTAGAATGTATACTGGTTGGAAACATCAAATACCTATCGTTGGTGTGAATGATTTAGAATGTGTGCTTGGGGGTATATGTTAATAGATTAAAAAAAAACCCTCAGTATACCGTAATCATATTCTCATATATAATAGACACTGAATTTGATTTTTGTGTACTTTTTACCATTGCATAAGAGTAATTGATTTCTAATACACAGTCATGGGTGTCGACAACATGGAATTTTTATCATAAGACAGCGTTTCTCAACCTTTTAGAATTTTGAGCACAATTTTTAATTATAATTTTTATTGTGCTCCACCAAAAAGATTAAATTTTACAAATCATATATTCTGAGTATTTTTCCGCTAAAACTACACTATGTCTGTAACTTAAAACCTTATAAATGATCAATAATATTGAAACTTAATGACATTTGACAACAGCCATCTTCAGCAGTTATAAAAAAGAATTCGATATCCTTTTATTGCCCTTTCATAGTCTCCACCATGTCGAGCATAATATCCATTTAGCAAGGAGTTTTGGTTCCGATAGAATGTCCTATCCAACATTCGAAGATGTGAGTAAATGTTTCTTCATTGGGAGAAAAAGTTCAATAATGCTAGTTTCTAACTTCAGGTACTCCAGTCTCATTCCAGTCAATCTTTTTAACAATTTCAAATTTATTGTGAATGTGTATATGTTATATATTTTAATTAATTGCAGTTCAATGTATTAAATACGGCAAATTTATGCAGAATCATCAATAAATTTTAAAGTGGGAATAAGCGAGCATTAGGCCATAGTTAAACAAGTGCATGGATGACCAAGATTCTGAAATCAAAACCTGGGAAATATTTTAAAGAATACTTAAATTTTGGATTTACTAGAATAAAATAAATTAAAATGTATCTTTAATTAAACTGTGTATCTTTTGCGTAAAAATAATGGCAGAAGGCAACATGAAATCTAATAAATTATAACGTTGTTTTGAAATTCTTCATAGTGAGTATGTAACAAACTCAGAGAATTCTTTGAATTAAAATTGAAATCCTATGAAAATCTAAAATTAGTTTTTAAGAAAATTTTGTTCATGAATAAATAATTTTAATTGCTTCTTAGAGAGTTTCATATGAAATAGGTCAAAATAAAAAGCCTCACACCATTGGGGCAAAGAGCTACTTTGACCACAGCAATTGAAATTATCAAAACTATGTTTGGAAATACTTTTGCAAAACAATTGCAGTCCATACTTCTTTCAAATGATATTATTATTATCGAATTGGTGATACAGCTGAAGATTTACAATGCAAGTTTCTCTTGAAGTTGCATGACAATTCGTTTTTAATACAGTTTGATGAGGCAACAGATAATAATAAAGATGCTCATTTTATTGCCTGCATTTGATTTCTTGGTGATACGTTGGCAGCAGAAGAGTTACTTTTCTGCAATTAAACAGAACTTAAATAAAAGCACTCGCAATACTTGCTATCTTAAATTATTTTATAAGAAAGTTAAATTGAAATGGAAAAACTAAGTTGGAATATGCACCGATGGAACTCGTTCTCACTTAGGAAGACTCCAAGGTATATAAGTGCTTGTAAAACAAAAATCTCCACAGTGCGTGATCTACAGAGAAACTTTAGTTTCCAAAGAAATGAGTCTTTGTCTGAATATTTTGTTAATTATGGTTGTAACAGTAATATATTTTATAAAAATGTGCCCTTTTGAAATCAAGAATCTTTGTAGCACTTTGTATGGACATGTATAGAGTACATTTAGCGTTACTATTTTACAGAGTGGCCAGATTGCTATCACTTTGATGGCTTTTCAAAGTATTTATGAATTTAGAGAAGAAATGGTTATTTTACTGTAAGAGAAAAACAAATGTAAAGCCGAGAATTTTCGGGATGGTTTACTTTTGATGAAGTTGGGCTACGTGGTCGACGTTTCCGAAAAAATTAAAATATTTGAATCTTCCAATTCAATGATCAAATACGCATATAATAGATACGATCGATAAAGTTCATCCTTTTTGTAGAAAATTAGAATTTTGGAGCAAAAATTTAAAGCAGGAAAACCTAACTATGTTTGCAATCGTAGATTACTGTGTTAAAATTTACAAGGCTATAAAAAAACACATAAAAAGTTTTTTTTTTTAATTATTAAAAATCCTCAATTTAACATGGCAAAGAATCTTAATAAAGTTGTTCGTGCTGTTGACAAAATGATAGCAAATTAGGAATATGTTAGGAATCCATCCATTCGGTCACGGACGACGCTCACTTGTCACTAACCTTCATTGATTTACGACAAATGATGAAATCAAAAAAAATTTAGGAATAAATAGCTCTTTGAATTTTGGGTTGTAGAGACGATGAGTTTTCGTTACTAAAAAATGCATTATGCATTCAGTTACTATTTTCTACAGTCTACATTTGTGAAACTGGATTTTCTGTTGTGGTTTAGTTGAATACAAAATGAACATGCCAGCTAAATCAAGCCTACTTTTCTAATATCAAGTCTACTTTTGAAAAGATGTGCTCTGTGAAACGGGCTCCAGGAAGTCAATAATATTTATTAAATTTGTTATTAATTTAGTAACTTTTGACTAAGTAATTTTCATTAAGTAAGTTGCTTGTTTGATTATTAAATATTATCCCGAATTATGTGTTGTTTTGTATGTGTGTGCCTTCCTTTCAATCATCTAATAATTTTTAATAATAATTTCTTATGTTCGTGGCATCATAAAAAGTACTCACGTCCCTAGAGAAGTTATCGATGCTCTCATGTTGAGAATTGCTGTTATAAGAAATTACTTCGTTCACTAATGAATTTATTAATTTCGACTATCATGTTTTATATTGAATTTCTATTCAATGGAGAATATTTTTGATATTTTAAGAAAGCGTTTCATACTTAAAGTTTTTCTTAAAACATTATAAGATTTCCAGTCATTTTACAAGATCCATATCACACTATTTAGAAATTGGATATTAGTTTTCTTTTCCTTACAAAGTGACCTATTAGATTTAAACTTATGCACAAGCCTAATAGGTCACTTCATTTTTATAAATGAAGTTAATAATAGGTCACTTATAACAAGTTACTTCATTTTTATAAAGGAAGAAATAAGATGTCATATAAGATTGAAAACTTGTTTCTAAAACGTAATAACTGTGTGATAATTTTCTTTAGCAATATTTATTCATAAGGGATGATCAAATGAAGAGGTACCAAACCACACGGTGGTTACAAATATAGACTTTATTCAAAATATATCCCATAGGCTTGAGCACAACGATCCCACTGATGAACAAACCGCAAGATTCCTTGTTAACAGAATTATAATGGCCATGACGAGATCCAGTCCTTCAGAGCGTCCTTGTGTACGCCGTCCGAATGGAAGTGCTTCCCTTTCAGGTGTTTCTTCAATGGACCAAACGCATAGAAATCGCAGGGCGAAATGTCCGGACTGTAGGTCAGATGGTCCAACGTCTCCCACCTGAACTTAGCCAGTTCCATGTGTGCGACTCTGGAGATGTTTGGACGCGCTTTATCATGGAGCAGAACCACATCCTTCATGAGTAGCCCCAGTTTTTTTATTCCAGATTGACCTGGACACAGACCACAGTGCACATCGGAATTTATGGTTTTTCTGTGCTCGTGGAATTCCATAAGTATCGGACCTTAAACGTCGAAAAAGACAGTGAGCAAAAACCTTTCCTGCGGACGGTATGGTTTTGAACATCTTAGGGAGAAGTGATGATGCTCATGCTCCCCCTGATTTCTCACATTCCACTCTCAAAAATAGGATAACACCTCGCTGCTCCTCAATCGTCGAATATTGCAACGCGAACGATATGCCGCCCTCATACAGACTGCGCATCATTTGAACGCCGCTTTTGATAAGAGCCTTTGCTCTCTCCTGTGCACGCGGGCGCCCGAGTATGCTCCGATCCCAATCAGAGACTACAATCAATTCCCGAGATATCTCGCTACGTTCTCCCATGACAGAATATGCAAATATTTAACTGTTACGTTTACACGTCGTTTCTTACCTTTTCATTCGATCACCCCTTATATTTAAAATTATTGTATACTATGTAACACACAATTCTTGTCATATTTTCCTTTATTTATTGGCATAAATTATTACTTGAAACCAGATTCTAGATACAGTATTTTTCCCTTCATTCTTATTTAATATACAAGTTTTTTTTAAATAATTTTCATCCCTCTTGAGTTCTTCATTAAATATTATTCATTTTTTTTCAACTATAAATATTTGATATTATAATATGAATTAATCAAATTTAAAGAAAATTATAAGAGGTTTATTTTTGAATTTATGGGAAACTACAAATTCGGCAATTTAAAAGAAATCGGAGGGATTACTTATAAACAAATCTTATTTTAAACAGCTAACTTGTGTCAAAATATTATTATACTACATTTATTATTCAAAGATTTAATTTTAAGAATACAGTATAAATTTTTCAGATAAATTTCAAATTGTAATTTAAAATTAGTTTAATAATTTTGTATTCTAATTCATGTCTTAAAATAATATACATTTTAAAAGTGCATTATCTTGGAATTTAAAGCAATTATAATATTAATTCTTAGTGCACTTAATTTTACAGTTATATTTATGAATTTATGTATAATGCATTAAGTGTACCAACGATTTGATTCATGTTGAAAATAAATACGTTATAAAAATATAATTTAATTCAATTTAAAGTAATATAAAGATCATTTCCGATAATGCAAGTAACTAAAATTTTAAATCCCCTTGAAGGAGATTACTTTGTAATAAAGATTTTTTTATTTGAACATTACTTATTTTGCTTAGATGATTTTTAAATAATTTAATGATAACATTTTTTTATTATTTATAAATCAAAAATACTTGCAAAAAATGTTTTCTAAATTTTATCTTGAGGTTTTCAACAAAAGTTTTTATAAGTAAATTTCAGCTTAAAAATTTAATAAAGACAGTTTAAAAAAATTTTATGATAAATATTTGTTAAATGTGAATAATTTTGTATAACAAAAATTAAAGAATTAAAAATTCCAAACAATCTAGTCGTTATAAGTTTAATTTTTTTACAACATATTTGCATTTTGAGACAATATTTGAAGAGAAAATTGTTAGTTGTAAAATAGAACAATGAAAACGTGTCAAAAAATTAAAAATAAGGAATAGTTTTATAAGCTTTAGATAATTAATTTTTCTCTAGTATTCGGCAGTTTTTATTTCATATCCCTCGATATATTTTTTTTAAATTACCATGAGATTACTAGTAATTTTTATTTAAAAAAAAGCAAAGAACGAATATTGACAATACGTGAAAAAAATTTTTTTTGCAGAATATAATTTATATAACAATTGCTTCAAAAATGTTTGTCAAAAGTTTATGTGCATTGTATCTATTGTTTATTTAATAAAAGTAATTAGAAAATATTTTATACTCTTACAGACTAAAAACCAAAATATTTATTGTAATATACTTTTTCTTCCCACACAACATTATACACGTCTATTTTTCTTAACTCCAATAATGTAAAAATGTATATCATAGAAAATACTTACAAATATATTTTTCTTACATATATATTTTTAAAAATTAGCATTTTGCATATAAATTTCTTTTGAAGAGAAATTATTTAAAGTCAATCTTACAGTTTCTATTTATTTTAAGTAATATATATATATATATATATTATTTAAAATAAATATATATAAATATATATATATATTTATATATATATAATTTAAAATGAATAAATATATATTTATTTATTTATTTTAAATTATATATTTAAATATATATATATATATATATATGTATATGTGTGTGTGTGTGTATGTATGTATGCATGTATATATACATAAACTTTTACATTTTAAATTATATATATATATATACATTTTTATATTACATTTTATTATATCACAATTTAAATAATATAAACTTTTACATTAGTTTTCACGTTTTTACATGTGTTTCAAAGATCTTTGGAATTTATTAAGATCCAGTGACTTCCTGGAGGCAGTTCCCACCCCTAAAGCACAGGTCAAAAGTTCTATCTTCAAGCTGGGCAGTTGTGACTAAACCATTCATCCTTTTTGGGTCCATGGGACTAAGAATCAAGCATGCTTGACAGCCAAAATCACTTTAGTTTTCACGTTAAGCTGACCATCTAACCTGGACATATACATCTCACTTAAAATCTTTCTTCATCACGTAAAGCGATATGGACACCCTAGACCTAAACTCCTATATAGGTTTTCGTGACACTGAGATTTTTAGAATCAATATTACTTTAAATTTTATTCAAATTTTTTGTAGACATAAAGCATTGTATTTTTTTACTGTTAGTAATTAAGAAAAAACTTGGAGTCCTTGTGTAAATCGCAACCAGGGTCACTTGTATTTATCTCTTTGTTTACATTTATTACTGTATATAAACATGCAGATTTGAAAATTTATAAGAAATACCTACAAGTAACTTTTATTTCATAAAGTAACTTTTATTTTATACAAGTAACTTTTCCATGAAATCAAAAATGAAAAAAAAGACAATGTGAAGTTTTACATAAAACATTTGCAAATTATCTAATCAAAATGGAGAAAGTATTTTTTTTTATTTGGGAAAACGAAAATATCTTCCTGTGCACTAAGGAATACAACACATCGCCCAAAGGTACAACAAATATACTTCATAACAATTCTAAATAAATAATGGGATGAAAATAATAATAATAATAATAATAAAAGGCAGAGAGAAATAAAAAGAGATATAAAAATAAAAAGGAATTAGATAACAACATGGATACATTTTTTAAAAAATTAAAAATTCTTTTTCTTTACTAGATCTACCAAAATCGGGGGCCACCTGTTATTTAAGCCTTTACAAAGCTCGTTCATTTCTTCTGAAACAGATGGGCATTCAAGAAGAATGTGTGAAGGATTGTCACTCCCAGAGTAACACATGAACACCTCACTGTTCTTAATGTGGAAACGGTAAAGATAGCTATTGAATTTTCCATTTCCAGTGAGAAATTACGTAGTTTTAAAGTCGGTGTAGAACCAATAGTTCTTAATTCTGATGGGAAAAAAGATTTTGTCCACTTAAAATTAGGAGAGGATACAAAACCGAAGTTCCATTCTGTGATAATCTTCTTTTTGGCAGTGGTTTTGAAAAAAGACTTGAGTAGGCTGGTATCCAGTTTATTTGGAAGTGAAAGAGAAGATTTTTCCAGGAAATCCACTCTTTCATTTTCATACACACCACTTTGACCTTTGACATGGGAGAAAATGAAGGAAATATTTTTGATATCACACATATTTATTGAAGTCTGGACTTCCACAATACGTTTTTCAAAACTAGTTATATCTTGCAGAGCCATTATGGATGACATCCAGTCACTGCAAATTAAAAATTTTTCATAAGGTTTGCTTATGGCATCTTTAATAGCAAGATTAATTCAGAGTAACTCAAATAGCTTGGAAAATAAAATTGTAATCACAAATGTGGCATACTTGATGACTCACTTCAAACGTATGCAAGACCTACTTTTTCGTTAACTTTACTCCTATCTGTAAAGTAAATTAGATCATTGTTTTCTTCCCTAACGCTATCAAATGCAGCAAGTGGAGCAGAAGATCTTGAAGATGGATGAGATAGAAAAGAAAAGTTCAAATCACCATCAAGATGGTTAGAAAAAGAGTCTTGAGTATAATAATAAGCCTCATTTTGATGAAATATCACATCAAGAGGTGGAAGACCAGAGAGAATGAAGAGAGCATCATAACTGATTGTTCTATATCCTCTGACAATCCTCAAGAGCAGTTTTCTTTGTTTTTTCCTGAAAAGTTTTTGGTTTATTTTTTTTTCAAACTGTCTCCCCAAATTCCCGATGGATAAAGAATAACGGAAACAATGCCTTGTTTATAAATCAATTTTGAAACTTCGAATTTAATACCGTAACTGTTATTGCAAATTCTATACAATGCATTTGTAAGAATGTTAATCTTAGCTAAAATGTATTTCAAGTGTACCTTCCGCTTAAGTTTACTGTCGACAAAAACACCAGTGAATTTGAAGTCTACTCGTGGTGGTAAGTAAAACTTCCAGTTTCTTTAAATTTAATACAAAGTACCTATGTAAGTAAAGTATCTGATTTATGTGGATTCACAATAGATAAAATGTTGCATGCATTGAAAAATATATTTGAAGTAAAAAATATTTAAATATTATAGTCTTAGCAACATTATTTGAAAATAACTAATTTGATGAAAATTATTTTTAACAAATCATGTTTTCTACTAACACAAATTTTAACAAATATTCTTCATAAATTATAAATGATGAAATCTTAAATGTGTGAGTCAAGTTTGTGTCAAAACAAACAAAACAGGAAATGTTCTTTTAAACGTAGATATAAGAGGGTGATACCAATTGTTGCACCAGCATGCTTCCCTGTACCTAGACTTAAATTGAGCTCTACTAGTAAGATATAAGGTTGATTCCAGCAAAAAACTTTGTTTTTATCCTTAAAAGTAAGAAAAAAAAGATAATTTTAGTTTGCTTATTTTGTTTCACAAAAAACATCAGAGTGGTTGTAGTCATTTTTTGTAAATAATTTAATTAAATTATTTATTAAGATATTTATTTCAAAATTTCAATACATTGAATTGCTATTTATTTCTAATAAAATTAAGAAAAGTTTATATTATATATTGGCACAAAAATGTATTAACTACACAACGAATAAGCATAAATACTCATAAATATGTGGTAAGCTTTTGAAAAAATGTATAATAGTTTTATGATAATACGAGTAAATAAAATTTTCCGTTTCAAATGATAAATTTACATAAAAATATGTTAAATCAAATATTTAATTGAGAAGCTTGTTCAACATTCTTTTAATGCTGTATGTTTTGCATCTCTTAGCGGAAAACAATAAAACAAACTCTAATATTCTAATTATAAGCACTTAAGTATTTTTTGGTTATCATACTTTTCACCAATAAAAATATCCAAGTTAACATTTTTTGATTACTCCTACAAAAAATACCAAATTAGCATTGTTTTATTAATACAACAAAAAGTAACCAAGTTAACATCGATTTAATAATTACTTCTATAAAAATACAAAGTCATATTCATTTCATCAAATTTTAAGTGATCACATTTGAAAAATATAAGAGTTCATCATGTAAGCACTTACAAAAGATGAAAGATTCAATAACAATTTCAAAAAATATTTTTTTACATAAAATGCTATGCAGTTCACATCAAACTGTTCTTATATTTAAAAAAAATTATTTCTAAATACTTATACTCTTCAGTAAAAGCATGATATCGCTTTACAAAAAATATTATAAATGTTAATTTTTCCAATATAAGATCGTCGTGGGAATACATTTTAATATTACCAGCATACTTACTATTTTACAAGTATTTGTTTTGCACTCATCTTTCTAAATTATGCTTTAGATTCTTTTTGCGTTTTAATTGCATGTAACTTGAAACATTTTATTGATCTAATTTATATTCAGGTATTTCTTAAGAAAACAAAAAGTATTTTACCTCATTTATTTGTTATTAATCCTTTATATATTCGAGAAATCTTATATTACTAAACATTAATTCATAAAAGTATACTTTTATTTCATCTTTCCCTTGGATAATTTGTTTTACTGCAGGGGATTAAAATTTCCTCATTGTTTTGAGATTATTATTCAGGAATTATTTCGAAATATAGTCATTAAATGAATTTCAAAATACTTGTCATCTGTTTTCTCTTAAATAAGTGAAAGTAAATCTCATTACATTAATATTTTTAATGATTCTATCAATGCTAAATGAATGAAAGAAGAAACTTTATTTTAATTTTGCAATTTATGAGCCCATTATTTTACTTTTAATTCCTATAAGTGCTTTTTGTTATTTTGTAGTTAAGTACATTGATAAGGTATTAAATGAGATAATTTAGAGGCAAGTAAATACATTTATAATTAAATTTTAAAAATTGTTTTCATAAAGAAAATTTAAAATTGTTCAAATTTTATTTTATCACGAATTTATTTATGACATTTTAAATTCTTTTTGTCAATTAATGTTATTGAAGTGATTAAAATATTCTATAAAGAATAAAATTCAAACTATAATACCACAATTATACTATAACAAATATAATATTTTACAAGATTTAGAATTAATATTTCTGGTTAGAACTGAACTATAATCATTATTAATAAAACTTGAAAATAAAGAACAATAGAGAAACTTAAACTTTCCTACTTTGAACAAATGCATCAAATCAAAACAAAAGGTATTTAAAATTTATGTAGGAATAAAAAAAACAATCATATGATTCATCAAATTGACACTTTTATTTTATTGATTTATTGAAAATAATAAATTATTTATTTTATTGTCAATTCCCATACCATAAAAATATTATGTTTGAAAGAAACAAGCACCTTTTCGCTTAATCAAATTGAAAGTAGTGTTTCCTTTGTATGTTTATTTAATATTATTTTAGAAATATCTGATTTTTCCGATAATTACAATGTATACTATTAATATGAAAATAATCCTAAATTATATGTAAAATTATATACAAAATTAATGAAAATTACGAAACATTACAAAGGAAAATTATACATTACTTATTTATATATAAATGCATCTTAGTATAATATGCTGTCCTTCATTTAAAATGTATTTTCTTAAATGCATGGAAAATTGAAGTAATTGTGAATCTATAAAATAGTTAGGAATTAGGTTTAATCCTATTTTAAAGTTAATTGTGTGGATTTATTAGTAAATACAAGGTTAATTCTATGATTTGTATAAGAAATTGCAAACAAATTAGACTAAGAAATGCTAGAATAGTTAACTATGCTTAGAAATATCATTAATCTTATTACAAAGATAAATTTTTATTACGAGTTTAAAATAATAAAAAATGAACAAACTTTTTTTAATTCAATAATTTAGATTTTATTTAATTTTTGCTTATCATGGTTTCCTTTTAATATTTTTTATACTAAAGTGTAATTTGAGTAACATTTTGGGAATTAAAGAGTTAAATTAATGTTTTTCTAATGTTAGTGCGTTTTTATGTCATTATTGTTCTTTTGTTGCAACGCATCATTTAATTATTTCTTCAAATTAAAAGGTATTAAATGATACTAATTAAATGTTTCTAAGATTTACTTTACAGAAGGAATCATATTTATTCAACATAAATATTATGCATTATATTAAGTAAACATATTTATTTACAGAAATAAAAATATATAATTTTGACTTTGGTATATATACATTTTAATCCTTGCAAAAAAAACGTTTTTTTTTATTTATTTATTTTTTTATTTTTTTATCCCAAATCAGATTTACTTATTTAAAAGGTAAGATTTAAGGAATAATTTAGTACTTGTATCTAATAGATGATGTGCAAATCTTATTTTATTTACACTCAATATCCTATACAAAGAGAAAGAATTTTCAACAATAAATATCGCTTATATATAACACGAAAACAAATACAGTTTAATCATAATGAAAAATGTAAGTGTAAATTTTGCCCTCTTCCAGGTTTAAAATTGTAAAAGAATTTAATTGTTTACCGAGCTACTCAAAATTGTTAACTGAGGTTTAAATGCGGTTAACAAGTTGTTTGGTATAGAATGGCCAATATCTTCATCCTAAGATGCAATTTAATTTTTCTAATCACAACATAATACATATATATATATGTAAATATATATATATATATATATATATATATATATATGTAAATATATATATATATATACATACACATATATATATATATATATATATATATGTATATATATATATGTATATATATATATAGATATATATATATATATATATATATAGATAGATATAATATATATATATATACATATATATATATATATACATATATATATATATTTACATATATATATATCTATATATATATATATATATATATATATATCCAAAAATATCAAAAGAACTTACATTTAATGCATAAAGAAAGATAGGTATGACATAAATTTCTCACAATTACTATTTTTTCCATTGTAACTAGTTTCTAAATAGAATATTTTCTATGTTAATTATTTCCAAGAGACAATCCAAAAATATGCATTTATCATAAGGAGAAAAAATATTAAATGGATATCAAAACAAATTATCTTCTGCCCCACAGCTATTGATGGACACTCGAATTTTTTATATATAGTTTCCTGAAATATACGAAGTTCATCGAATCCATCAAGTTTCTACATCATTTAATATTTTCCAAGAAGATTGAACATGAATGTAAGAAGAAGCTCACTCCGTTGAATGTCGAAAGACCAATGTCCGATATATTTGGGCATCTGTTTTGAAACAATGTCTGTTCTATTTGGCCAGATAAAATACAGCCATTGGAACAATGTGCTTTTTAAGGGGGAGTATCAAATCCCTCAGCTAGGGGAGATTTTTTATACATAGAACTTTATATTCGTCACAAAGGCACTAGTAGCAATAGATAAACCAGAAATCTAAGGAATATTTAAGTTCTTTCAGTATTGAAATATAGAATTGAATTTGTATAATAGATTTCTACTATTCCTTTGAAGCTGAATTAGTAGACATTTTTTTCCTTCAAAACTTAAAAATTCTGCTTATAATATTTTAAGATATTATAAATTTTGTAAATTAACTACTTTTGAAAGAATTCTATACCAGAATTATCTAATGGAATCCTGCGTAAATAATGACAGTTACTGGTTTATTTACCTCTAATTATATCAAATGGAATTATTATTGTAAATATTATTAGAAATCTTATTAAGTGTTAACAATTTTTTAAGTGAATAAATTACAATATTATATTCCACGTAATATCCATTTGTTTAAAAGTATAGTTTTTACAATTTTATCTTTATTCCTTCTTATTTCTCTAGTAAAAAGCAAGATCTATCTGAGACAATTTCATTTCGTTAAACTATTTTGCTTTTAAATTATAATCCAAAAGTTAAAAAGTTTTCAGATTCCCTTAAATTAAATTACTGATTTTAATATCCAAAAGTTTCAAAACAAGCTTTTGTATGGCAACTTTAGTGTTTTAATACAACAACAGTTTTACCTTTGTAGGAGGAAAAAGAATTTGATTCTTGCTGACTCATATACCCTAAGAAATTTCAGCCTTGTTTAACTTTTCCAATATCAAAAACACACAAATACATTTTTTTATTTAAAAGTTATTCCTGTTATACAGAAAACAAAATTCAATAATTGTGTTATAATCTATAAGGTTAAAGATTTAGATCTTACTTTATTACTACTAATTATTTAAATCTCCAAATTTACAATATTTAATAAATATTTCATTAGTTATAAAGACTTAAGTAACTTAAGTGCCAAAAATTTCTTTTCTAAAGAAGTCAGCAATTCTTCAGTAATATTTAATTTCACTTAGAGAATGTTGTTCAAGTTCTTTGAAACTTTTCAAGTTAAATAGTTCAATAATCAAAACATTGCTTTCTTATCAATTTGTATTCTTTTATCCCACATAATATTGAAAAGAAGTCTTCACTATCTGTCCACATTTCTATCGAAAAACGGTTCAGAGAAATCGTTAAATATATTCATTATCTTTCTTTCGATGTTCTCGTTAATAAGCTGAAAGATAGTAAGAAACAGCACAAGACTTTTATGAAAGAAAAAATATTTTTAGGAATACTTTTTAGTAAAATTATAATAAATTTACTGATCATAAAAATGTAAATTCAATATTTCTGTTTTAATTACATTTATTTAATAATACTGATACGTTATACCGTTAATTAATATAATTAATCAAAAATATCGTTTTATAAATAAAATCCATTGACCAATTAACTATGAAGATATTCTTTATTTCTCTAAACAAATTACACTGATTTTATATGGATTTACACTGCATATAGAATATAAAACAACAAAAAATAGATTATATTACTATTACTGCTTATTATATAAAGAATAGTGGGAAATAGTGCAAATTATTTATACATATTTATTTTGTTTTATACAACACCTAAAGTTTTGATGTATTTTTAAAACTTTTCACCTGGACCTTCATACTAAAGAGATGTTTCAAGAGAAAGAGCAATGAATTAGCTGCTTCTCAACACTGAAAACTCGTGCAAAAACAATTAATGAAAACTCACTAAAAGTTTCTTTCTTGGTAAATTACCTGATGGCAAAGACAGAAAAAGCTCATACCTTTGTGGAAACCTTCATAAAACCATGTTTTAGTGATATTGTTTCTTGTATGTTAGACGAAAAGGCTGTACAACTGATATCTTCAGTGCCACTATCAAGCAATACTGTCAAGAGACGGATAGTTGGCATGTTTCTCGCATCCAACAAAATTCCAATAGTCATGCATACTCGGAATGTTTTGAAGCGTACCTCTCACTGTGCAAACCACTACCTATCCTTACAACAGGTGTTGAAACATTAGATTTGTTGGACGATTTTTTTAAAAAAACCAATAAAATTCCATTGTTTAATTGCATCGATGAGCGCACAGATTGTACAAATGATACTGCGGGACCCATGGTTGGAGCGGTAACAAAAACAAAAGAGTGCTCGAAGGATTGCAGTAGTAGTCATTGGTTTCTCCACAGACACACTTTAGCTACGAAAAAAATGACTACATCTTCCAAGAAAGCTTTCGATGAATCGATCGGAATTATTAATTACATAAAAGCACGGCCTTTGGAGTCGAGACTTTTCAAAGTTCCGTGTGAAGATATGGAAAGCCTTCATCATTCATTTTTCTCCATACAGAATTAAGGTGGCTCTCACGTGAAAATGCACTCTCTCGATTTTAGGAATTACATTAAGAAGTCCTAGCTTTACTTTTAGACTACCATAATACCAAATTAACAGAGAGTATCAATGATGAAAACTGGCAATGTATACTTACTTATTTGGCTTTCTCCATATTGAGCAAAATGAATACTTTACTATAAAGAAGATCACTGTAAACGACAAAGTTCGAACTTTCTAGAGAAAAATCAATTTTTGGGCCAAGAGCGTGGTTTAGGGGGAGGTCGAGGGCTTTTCTTTTCTCAACAATTTTTTGAAAGACAAGACATTGCAGCTTGGGTACAATTTGTTTAATGAAGTCCTCGAAATCATCCAAACCTCGATTTCAACGTTTGAGCATTATTTCCTAACATCTCAAGATGATAAAATACAGGAATACCAATGGATAGTCAACTCATTCTCTGTATCCAAAAAGCCGAACATTCGTCGAATGCATATGAGTTGTTGGTAGAAATTTCCACAGAATCAAACTTGAAATCAATTTTCGATAGTGATGGTTACTCACACTTTTGGATACGTTTGGAAAACAAAAAATTCTATCCACTTGTTGAAAAACAAAACCTTTTCTACTTCCATTTGCTACAACACACATGTGCGAATCCGGATTCTTGATCTATGCCGGCACCAAAACTAAGTACCAAAGTTCTCTAGAATCTGAACCTGACAACCATCTCCAGTTGTCAAGTATTGAGCTCGAATTTTCAAAATTGTGTCATCAGAAGCAACCTCAACCTTCACATTAAGATTACATTATTACTCCTACAGACTCATCTCTAGTAAAGATATTTTTGTTCTGAAGATTAAAATGTTATCAAACGAATGTTGCATTTCTTTGCAATATATTCCCCTCCACTCAATTAGAAATATGATCTACATAAAGTGTTGAACGATGCAAATAAATTGAACAGCAAGTACCTAAATATACAGTGTGGGAATTCAGACTAATGGAAATGTAGTTAGTTTAAAGTTGGTTCCTTTCACCATTAAATCAAAGATTTTTGATTCGTCATGGGGTTATTGGGAAAAAATGACACTTGCATTATGGAGCTTTAAATTCCGATGGACGTCGAGCTGAATTTTACTAGTTACTGTGTGCTTGACTGACAGTTGTCCACCGTGGAATATTGTCTGAAAAAGGGGTCTGCCAGCTAAAAAGGTTGTGAAGCACTGCGTTAAAACAAAATAATGAATTCGAGCTTTTCTCAGATATATCTCTAATAAGAACAAAACAATCCGCAATTAATATGAATTCAGAATTTCATGCATACTTAAAAATATTTTTAAAGTGTTTGATATATTAAAAACAGAGTTTGAATGAAATGTATGACAATACTTTTTACTGTAATATAATAATAATGATAAATTGTTCAGATTTCAAACAAGTAAGCCGAAAATACATTTTTTTACTTAGACCAATGGATATTGAGCTCAGTTAGATAATATTACCATTGTTCCTAAAAATAATATATTTCATTATGCCTCGTGATTTTTATTTATTTATTTATTTATTTTTTAATATTAGACTTTGCAGAACTTTTTTTTATTTTAAATTCCGAAAATAATTTTTATTTGTATTTTAGAAACACTTAATAGAAATTTTATGAAAATATTTGTTAATTTCAAAAATAAGTTGATTAAAGTAGTATGAATATTTTACAGATTTTACTAGTGATACTCTCATTTGTTAAGAATCATGAAATGCTAATTTCTAAAATTTCATTATGTATTCATTTTCATCAATTTGTTGATGCTCCATGTTTGTTATCCTAGTTCTATTGAACATGATATTATATTGTGGAGAAGATAACTGTTATTTTCGATTTCTATATGAATATCTAGCAGAATATATACTAGATTATTTTCCAGGTTTTCTTCCTCAACATCTGAATATGATTCATAATCTATGAAATATGTTTGCTTGAAACTGACACACGCAATGGACAATGAAAAGATTACAACATAATTTAGGTATGAACTGTTTACTGGGCTGTACGAGAACCAATTACGTCTAAAATTTGGATGATATGCATTTTGATAGTCAAATTTTAATTTCATTTAACGTAAAAATTCGAATACTCATCAATAAGTCAATATGACGCATGAATTGTTTCAATATGAATTTATGATCTTATGTTTCACTGAAATAATCAAATATTTATCAAAATATTTATTTTCAATAAAACGTTATTTTGAAACAATGCAGAGATATTAAATTGCTGTTTCCAAATTTATTAAACTAAAAGTAATTCTAACTTATTAAATATGAATTGATTTTTCAAAATTAATATTATTTTTTTTAAATGTTGATAATTAATCCAGGATTGTAGAATGTGCTATGTACTTTAAATCTAAAGTAAAAGCTATGTGAATTGTAATCTGATAATGCGCATGTCTTTTTAAAATCAAAACATTTCGACAAAAATAATATCAAAATTATAATTTTTGAAATATTTAAAAGTTTATTGTATAAATAGACATGGAAAAATTTTGTAATCGATTTAAGTAACAAAATTTTTATCTCTATTTTAAAAAAAAATACTTAAAATTCAACTATAGTGTCTCATATTTTTGTATTTGCTAAGCATAAAATAAAACTTTTGCTGTCATTTGCATTTAATTTGAAATTTTAAAAGAATAAAACAAACACTAAAAATAAAATGTGATAAATTTCATATTTTAACGATAATTTCCCATATCGTTAAAATAAATGACTTTCCTATAACATTCATGTGTAATGAGTACAAAAAATATAAAAAAAATTACAAAAATTCACATTTATTAATTTTAGGATTTATGGAATAAAAAAATTATAAATTTGATTGAAATAAATTTTATTATAATGGATATTTTAAAAAATGAAATCTTTGAAATCGGGAAGAATTCATGCTGCTCCTAGTAAGCTTTGATAAGTTAAAATTCATTTTTTATTTTACACAGACCTCATCTTTGTAAGGAACAAAAAGGAATTAAAATTGTATAAAATAAACGAAACACATCTATATTTGTATACAATTTCAGTGATCTTCAAACAATTAATAATATCCCCAATGATTTAATGATAGATTTTTCGAGAATCTTATAAAATTTGCGAAACGAAATAAAAAAAGATGATTTTATGGAAGTATCCAAAGTTTTCAAAATTGCAAAGATAAATAGTATAATATTTCAAAACTAATTTTTGTCGGTATAAAATAAAGAAAGAAATCCTCTAGAGATTAAGATTTATTTTTAATCTACACTTTCCTATCGACCTATTTTCAGGTTAAATAACTATTATGGTGGATGTTTAAAATATGATGTTACTACATACTTCCTATCGGAAAATCAATTGCTAAAATTACATTATACAATGAATATCACAAATTATGTATCATGGGAAATCATAAATAATGCACATATAAATTTCTAAAAAGCGAAAAAAATTTTAATTTTGTAAATTTTTGTTAGAAAATTGCTTAAAATTTAGTTGTAAATCATTGAACAATAAGGTAGCTCTCGGGCTTTAGCTACACTTTTTTGTATTATTTAGAAAACATGTAGACCGTTCATGTAAATGTGACAATGCGAAAGTGATAGTTTTAATCATATCATTACAAACGCATATAATAAATATATATATTATGAATTTTACTTATTAATAAAAAATTAAAACAAATAAATTTCAAGGATTTTCTAAAATAATTCATTTGCTAACAATTGCACTTGCAAATATTACACACTTAATTACATGTAAAATTATTATACAAGTCACAAATGCGTTTTAAACAATTTCATTTTCTTCATCATATAAAGAAGGAAGCCCATTAACCAATTACACAAATTCCTTATACTCTGAGATATAAATAAAGCAATCATAATAATTGATAAAAGAACTTACAAAAAGCGTGCTATTTTCAAAATACATATTAGAATTAGAAAGAGAATATGCTTTAATAATGTCAAAATTAACTTTTCCTAATTTATAATG
The DNA here is from genome assembly GCA_030067965.1 of Latrodectus elegans. NCBI lineage: Eukaryota > Metazoa > Arthropoda > Arachnida > Araneae > Theridiidae > Latrodectus > Latrodectus elegans. The sequence continues at coordinate 42,077,093 of CM057816.1, read as the reverse complement.
AACAATAATTATCTATTTTCACTGCAAAAGATTTAAATACCCAATGGAAGTAAAAATACATGTCCAATTATTTTGTCTTGAATAATATAATATCAGTTGGTTTCTAACGCAATTTAAGGAGAGAGAACTTTAAATTACCCATTCTTTAAAAATAGTTTGTACATTCCAAAACATTATATTCAGTTTGCAAATTGAATATAGCGTTCTGCATAGTCATTGCAAAGAATGTTTTTCAGTTTCTAGCTACTTTAGAACGTTAAATTCGGTAGAAAATTCCTTTCTGTCAGATTCTACTTTTTACTTTGAAATTTCCACATTATTAAATTCTTTCTAGAATTCAAAGTGGCATTGTGATACATAATTAAATTAAATATCTCAAAAGTATGTTGCTATAGAGAATTTTTTCATTAATGCAGTTCTCAACAAGATTATCTGTTCCAATTAAACTGTTTTGTTGCTGTAGATACCCTTGACAGATTTGAAAGATGTGCGTGCATCACTGTTTTTAATTTACATTATACCAAAATGAATATAGAAGCAAGATTAAAATTAAAATTTACTTATTTTTAGTGAAATGTTATGAAAGTATTATTTAGATAAGCATTGAAAATTATACCATATGTATTACAGATTTCTTCTGTAGAAAAATTCTTTAGTTTTCAATTTCTCACAATTATCAGGCTAATTTCCTGATGCAGAAGTATTTTGCGTATTAGAAATAAATATTTGACATAGTTATGATAACATAATGTTTTCATTCTTTATAAATGATATTCCTTTGATTTATATTTCTAATGGAATTTAGTGCTAAAATTAGTGTAAATAAGGAAATTAAAAAATCGTCATGTAGTTTTCTACATTTAATTATTATCATGGTATAATGATTATTAATTATGCATATTTATTCATTTTTATAGTTTAAGGCATTCTTATTTTTCATTCTCAAGATTTGGATTCTTTAAAAAAAATATCCTCACTATTCCCTTAATGATATGATTTTGAGTAAGACACAATTAAATTCATTTCATATTTATCAAATATATATACAACATTAAAATTTAACTCATATTTCATTTTCTTTATAAATTATCACAATAAATTAGAATAACATTTTAGATATTGTTTTTGGCCAAAACAGACTTTCTTATTGAGAAAATAACAATGTTGAAGAAGATAACAATAACAAAATTTCAAGGATTTTCAATAAAACTTGCTTATTTACTATGCTTAAATCTACACTATATTAATATGTAATTATTTTTTCATTAATTTTTATGTATAGAAACTTTCTTTGGTGAAATTTTCATTTTAAATTTATTTATCCTATAAAGTATATTTAAAATAAAAATTGGTTTTATGTTGAAAATAAATACAATTGTAAAAAGAAGTTTTTTGAAATTAATAAAATGAATGAAATAATTTACTACTTGATGATACGAATTAAGAGAGTTATTTCGAATTCCCTTTTTATTTAATCTTTTAGTACTCTTAGTAAAAAATGCAGAAGAATATATTTTTCTTTATAATTAGCAAATATATATTTTCATATAAAAATAAAGAGTTCATTGATTTTAGAAGTGTACGCTTAATATTAAATATAAATTAATTTTTTAATTGAAAGATATAAAATATATTTTTGCCTATATATTTAGAGAGCTTATGAGATCTAATTTGTTTTTTTTTAGATTTTACAACTTCTTTCCTCTCTTAAATTGAAAATTACTTCAAAGTTATTGCATTAATCCATTTAAACATTTTCAGAATGAAATCTTAATCAAAAACTTTAAATTTATTTGAAAGTTTAAAATATTCTATATCTACAAATTTACTCATTTTTCAATTTACAACAAGTTACAATAAAGTTTAAAAATTTATTTTAAAGTCCTTCATTTTAAAGATAATTGTTAAAAATGCAATCCAGAAAATTAAGCGTTGTACATAAATTGAAAACGAAATGTTATTTATTTATTTTTTTTTGTTTGAAAACATCAAATAAAACAAGAATGTAAGGATTATTTTCCTTAATTATTTACTAAATGAATAATAAATATACATTCATATGTTTTTCATTTTTTAATTCTTTTAATGTAATTACTTTTATTTAATGTACAGATGTTACTAATAGAAACAATCAAAATATTTCCTTTAAGTATAAATAATTAATGTTTTGTGCATAATTACTATTATTTGCACTTAATTAGTCCCAAATTTGCTTCTTATAGAAATATTGTTTTAAAGTGAAGATATATTTGAAAGTTTCTGCTAACTGTTGTGGTAAATCTTATTTTAATAACTCTAAATTTTATTAAATATTAGATAGATATGTAACAAAAAAGGTTTTATTAAAATATTTTTTATTCATAAAATTAAAATATATTTAATTTTTTTTATTTCATTTTAATAAAATATAAGCAATGTAACTATTAAATTTTTATTGATAAATAGCTGAAAGTTAATATAGATAACAGTTTTACTTAAACAAAAAGGAAGTATTGGTAAGTATATGTTAGTTTGAGTGAATAATAATAAGCAGATTTTATAAAGAACATTGTAGTAATTTTCCCATTTTTAAGTGTTTAAGTTTAGCAAAGAAGTATAAAAATGTATGGACTAAGTTATTAATTTATTTTAGTACATTTAATTTAAGCGTATAAATGGTTCGATAAGTTAAACATTTTTCACGTTTAACATTATAAACTATTTAACAACTTCTAAAAAAAATTAATAGTTTTGTTTTTTAGTTCATTGGTATTTTGTAGTTTTATATTTTGGCATTTATCTCTTAAAATATTTAATTGAAGATTAATTTTATATTTAGTATTTTATAATTTGAAATCAAGAAAGTCCTGCCTTCTTATCTTTCAGTATTTTATGTTGATTTTACTATTATTGTATTGTTGGACATCACTAATTGAAATGACGTTCAATAAGAATAGGGTTTCAAAGTAATGTGACTCTCATGTTATATATGTTATTGTAAAAAAATTTCTTCTACGGAATGTTTTATTGGAAATCAGTAATATATATATATATATATATATATATATATATGTATATGTATGTATGTATGTATATATATATACATATATATATATATATATATATATATATATATATATATATATATATATATATATATATATATATATATATATATATTTATATATATATATATAGCATATATATATATTTGAAATCAGCAATGTGGCTTAACAATTGATTATTAAATAATATATGTTAGGTAAATACTTAGTTTGATAGAAAGTTCCTTCTTTTCGATACATTTCTGATTATTAAATAAAGTTTGTAATCCGTGAGAGAGATATTATTAACTAGTTTGACGGCAAATAATCAAAGAAAAATATGCATTTGTGAAATTTCACATTTATAATTAACCAAAGTTTAAGTCAACATTATTGTAATGATTGCTTAGTAATCACTTGATAATAATTTCTAAATGGAAAAATTTCCTGCTAGTTTATAAGCAATATTGTTAAGTATTAATTTCCTTGGTAAGAAAAGTTACAATAAAAAAGACTTCAAACATGTAAGATTTTTAAACTCCTCAATTTAGAAACAACGTGAAAAAAATTTACGTTTTTATATGCCAGTGCTTTAAATGAAACATTAAAATACACGCCAGTTATTTCTATAAGCTATTTTAATAAACAATATTGCGGAGATTCAAATTAACATTTTAAGTAAGTATAGCTGCTTTGTGAAAGAGATTTAAAAACAAAAATATCATACATGTAATACGTTTCAAAACAGAAATACGTTTCTAAGATATTTTTGTCAATTTATTACTTATTACAGAAAAAATCCTTACGATTGTATATGCTCAATTGTATGATTGATTAAAATCTAATTGAATATAAGAAACACTTTTGAAATAAATGATATATATTTGCATCTGTGAGAGACATGAATTAAGAAGAGGTAAGAAAAACAATAACAATGGAAGGGTAGCCATGATGTCCATTCTAGGAACAACTAAGAAGTGTTTTGAAAATAAAATACTAATTACTGCAAAGGAAATTATATAAAATATTTGAATTTCTCTGCAATATGAATTAATTAAAATAACAAAGAGAATTTAACTGTATCACTCCTCCGATATTTTCACCAATTAGTATACACTATTTGTTACATGAATAAAATTCGCTATATAAAAAAAACTGTCTGAATATCTTTATTTTCAATATTTTAAACTGTAATATTTATAAAACATTTTTATAGAAACGTTAAGCAAAAATATTAGCTTATTTATGTGCAACATGCACATTATTACTCCAAGTAAAATTCCACTTATTTGAAAAATATTAAGTCCTAATAAATAAATTATTTAAATGACATGTTTAAATTTATTTTTTGTTCAATCCTTTTTCATTTTTAATATTTAACATTTGAATGATGTTTATATAAAAACAATAAATTTTATTCTTATTTAAATTTGGATGAAAACTGCTAAAAAATTAAGATATCCTGTACTTTATTTTCCACTACCAATATATACTACCAACATTATATATATATATATATCTATATATATATATATATATATATATATATATATATATATATATATATATATATATATATATATATATATATACATATATATATATATAGATAGATAGAAGGATATGTATATATATATATATTTCCTTTTGTAAATGAAATGGAAATAGAGAAAAGATTAACTGTATATAATTTTGCAAATGCAATGTTACTTAAAATGTTTATATCAGATTCCTAATCAGTCTCAGAAATACACTATCAATTACACTGTAAAAAAAGGAACTTACATTTAGCTTAATGAAGAAATCCTTATAAGATTTCTTTTCACATATGATTAACAAGTAACACATTTATGTAACATTTTTAAAAATATAATTATAAGAAAGATATTTTTATAAAATTAGTTAAACATTTGCGTATTAATTAATTCTACTCATTAATTCTCATTATTGTGTTTTATGTTGAAGAATCTTCTAACAAGACTTCATTTAGAATGTACATGCCTTAAAATAATTGCAAAATGCAGCAATGAACTAACTGGTGATAACAGAATGTATTAATCGCAGTTTCAATTCTTTTTGTTATTTTTTTCTTCTGTACCTGGGAAGGAACATTTTGATTTTACAACATATATTACGCTTTCTTAACAATTATATTTTAAAACTTATTAACTATGAGTGTGTGTGTGTTTTCGAAAACTTCCACTTGTATATCTTTATTTTTTAAAAATAAATTTTAATTATATATTTTTCCACTGTAACTAGTTTATAATTTACACCTTTATTCTGAGTACACAATATTATTTAATAATAATTATTTTATAAATTAAACCAACCCTTGTTTGGTTTGATGATCCATCAGTCCATGTTTATTCATTGATTTACAAACTAAGTCAGTACTGCAGAGTTGAATTTAATCAAAAATATATCTATCTCTGAATTCAAACACAATTATTTAAGATATATATATATATATATGTATATATACATATATATATATACATATATATATATATATATATATATATATATATATATATATATATATATATATATATATATATATATATATATATATATATATATATATATATATATATATATATATATTATATATATATAAATATATATATATATATATATATATATATATATATATATATATATATATATATATTATATATATATATAATATTATATATATATATATAATATTATATATATATATATATATATATATATATATATAATAAATTTTCTTGTTAATTATTTTACGATAAAGATTTCAATTTATTTAAATATCAATTAAGATATTTTAGAAGTTCTACGTACTTTCCACAAAATGATAAATGCGAATTTATTACTTTTCCGATTAAAGTTCATCATATCAATAATTCATCCTTTTAAGAGATTTGTTGATTTGCATGAGTGAAATCAGATAAGAAACACTTTTGAAATCGATTCGAAAATATCGTAGCCTAAATAGGCTCCCCTCTGCATAGATATAAATTAATCTATTTATAACACTCCATATTGATAAAATTATCTATTCCAACAGTTTATCGGAATTTTACTCTCTATTTTTGGGATAAGTGGCTTCTGTAAACCACGTTTAAAACTTATTTCTCTTTGTAAATACAGTTGATTTTATACAGGCTGTGTTGTAACGCTGTAAAATAGGAAGTGCTAATCATTTACACCCTCATGAATTTAAAAATTATTCAGATAAAATTCTAAAATTAATAATTTCAAATTACATATTTATTGCTGAATTGAATTAATTCCTATCTTAATAGATGCGAATTAATTTATTCGTATTAAAAATATATTTGTAGTAAAATAAAAATATATAAAACACATTAATTTTATGAATATTACAAAATTTTTTTAAGTTGATATTTTTGAAATTGTTTGTCAACACCATTTCAAAAATCTTATATTAAAATTGTAGTTTGATGAAATATTTATTATTGTATGTAGTTAATGTATAATATTTTCTTAAAATTAATCACACGCAGTCTTTATTTTGGAGCCATCATTTCAAGCAATAAGTATTATTTCAACAATTATTTCTATATTTTTAACACATTTATATTAACATGTTAGTAATGGAATTATTTGAACTGAAAAACATTTTAATGCATTAAGTTTCATATTAATTTAGATGTAATATTTTAAAATATGTATATATATATAATATATATATATATATATATATATATATATATATATATATGTATATATATATAATAAGCAAATTAAATTCAGATCTTCATCAGATATATCTCAAAATAATTTCTTAAACTTAAATGTAGTTTAGGGAAATTTTACTGTCATATCAATTAAATATCATTTTTAAAAATATAAAGAATCAATGTTTTTTTATATGGTGTTGCATATCATGTAACATATATATTTTTATTTGAAGTAAATAATAATTTGAAATATTTTTGATTTTAATTCGAAAAAGGAGTAGTAGAATCTTGTTTTATATTAATTGAAATAAATAAATTATTAGCATAAAACCTATCGTAAAAATAATGAAGGCAACATAAGATTAATGTTTTTAAGATAACATATAGTATATTTAATGGATAGATTTTTTATGTTAATAAATCATATAAGATTCTTATATTTAAAAATCAATTAACACTAGAGTAACTAATAAATTTAAAAATTATTAATTAAAATTTATGAAACATTATTAATTACACGTCTACCAGAATTGTGTAAAACTAATTCAGATGCATTTTTATTTTAATAAAATATTTACAACTTGGTTTTTCTTTCACTAGACAGCAGATAACTAAAATACCACGGAGAGGAAAATGTTAATTTCTGGAAGACGATCAGATTTGAAGAGGATGCAAATCGCTGCTGTCGTAGATAGGTCAGTCAAGATACAAATTATTGAAGGGTTACAGAAATCGATTGTAAGTGCTCATAGAGGTGTTTAAAATTTTCGTATCATTTGTTTTCAAGACATACATGCTTCTATGATTTCCAGAAAACGAAGGGAAAATTCTGAGGGCTGACATGCTGTGGGGTGCATTGAAGCAGGACAGTCAATCTCAGGTGTTGCTCTTTTCTTCAAGGTTCATCATTTTGTAATTTCACGTCCATGGAAACAATTCCAAACCCCATAGACAGTTGTTCAAAGATCGGTAACTGGTCGCCCAAGGGTTACAAACCCAGCGGAAGATCGGTATATTACGATTTTAGCCAAGCCTAATCGCAGAGCGACCTCCATACTGGTGACATCTATGGTTACAATGTCCTTTGGTGAGGTGATATCTGCAGTTACTGTACACCGATGATTACACATGAGTGGACTGTACGCCCGGGTACATCGAGTTTGTGTTTGTTTATGTGTCCAATCAAGAGGAGCACGATTAAAGTGGTGCCGAGATTATGTCAATTGCACTGTGTGTGACTGGGGCAATGTCATGTTTACTGATGAGACAAGATTTTCTCTGGAGCCAGATGACAAGCGTATAATGATATGGCGTGAAACAGGAACACGCAATCAGCCCCAAAACATCACCGAACATCACGCATTCTGTGGCGGAAGCATTATGGTGTGGGCAGAGATTTCATTAGGATTCCTCATCGACCTGCGGATTTTTAAAAGGGGTTCTGTGACGGGTTTCCAGTATCGAGATGAAGTCCTAGAACACATTGTGTGATTGTACGCTACAGAAGTTGGCCCTAATTTTGTTTTAATGAACGATAAAGCACACCCTATAGAGCTGACATTATCAATGACTACCTGGAGAGTAAAGAGCTTGAGCGTATGGCGTAGCCAGCATATTTGCCAGACCTTAATCCTATTGAAAACTTTGGGATGCTCTCGACCATGCTGTAACTTTACGTTTCCCACCTCCAGCCTCTCTTATTGAGCTAGAAACCGCTCTACAAGAAGAATGGCTATTTCTTAATTTTTCGGTAATTGACTACCTATGAAAACATGGCCACAAGGTGTAAAATTTTATACAGATGAGGGGAATCATATACCGTATTAATGTCCTTCTTTCCATTTTATGCTTTTTATTTTCACTTTACACATTATTCTGTTTAAATCTTTAGTATATCCTAAACAGATAACTTGTAAAAATTTAATATCGTTTTCATTTTTGTATATGATTTTTCATTTTATTTATTGCTTAAATATCTATGCTACTTTCCTGCCGAATTTTCTGTCCATCAAAGTAACTTTTTTTTTGTATCTGTGTGCTTAATTTTTGAAAAAAAGTGAGTGTTTGTATATATATATTCCTTTCGCAAATTGAAACTGGAATTTCCGAAATATTGGAACAGTATAAATATGTAACATTTTTCCAGCAATTCTTTTCTTTAAATTTTTAAAACGAAGAATTTATATCGTAAATATGAATAAATAATTTATTCATTTAAAGGATTATAAGTATAACTATTCTTCAAAACTGTAAACTGACATTTTGAAAACACGTCTCGCATTCGAATATAATAGGAACTCAGGGAATTTAGCCACTTTTTTAAATCACTAATTATAAGCTATTACAAGGATACTATTTGTTTAATTGTCGAGTTACTAATATTAAAACTAGCTGAAAGCAGAGCAAATGCTCTAAAAATATAAAATAAAACAAATATATTCCATTTAGGTAGTTAACTTATAGTATTTAAAATGACTGAAAATTTATAATTTGCTCAATGAATGTATATGCTAATTTTAGGAATGAAAACGATAAAATTTAAAATATATCTTGTACATAATTTTATACTTGAGAAAGATAAATTAATGAATAATTCATTAAAGCTGAAAAGCTTGTTTTGTTATATTTCTTGGGTTTTGCAAATATGAATTAAATTCATTCGCATATTTAGACAAAAAAAGAAGAAAACTAAAGAGAGCTTTAAATTGATTTTCTTTTTTAAATTAAAAATTAATTATTTAACAATTTGTTTGAACTTTATAACATTAAGTTTTAAAACTTACAAACACAGAAGAAATAAATAAAATTGAAAATTATTGTTGTTTAGCTAATTAGAAGTTAAATTCCTGCAGAATATCAAATTTTATTTCAAGTTTAAGTTCTGAACATTAAAATTCGGCAGATTATATAGTTTCACTTTTAATACATTTTCAACTTTACTCCATTACTTTTGATTTTAATATCTGAAAAATAATCAATCTATACGAAATTTATATTATTTATATCCATCCTTTTTACAAAATAATCCTGACTTAATCATTGACGATATACTTAAACTCAATTTGCCTGAATCAGATATTTTTTTTAAAAAAATTATGTATCAAAAATTACACTTTATTAGTATTTTAAGATGTAAAAAATGTTTTTAAAAATAATTTTCTAAAAATGATGTTAATTGTTTTATTGACGTAATGTACATATCATTGAAAATTTGTATGAATGATGAATAGGTATGAAACATAAAGATGTTCATTTCATTTTTTTCATGAAAGTAACTACAGAAAATTTCAAAACTGCCGCGAACGAGTGTGGCGTCGACATGGAGACAGGTGTAATTTTGCAGCAAAGGTGGAACGCTCAACAGAGCGATAACGTGATATTGAGATGTAAGTTGCCCTTGCATACGATTTCAGGTCATTTCGAGTTCTTGTTCAAGGCACTGTGTCAGCCCAACGTTACGTGGATGATGCACTGCAGCTGTGACACTACACTACCTTCTGGAGGTGACCTATGCACTTCAGAAAATAACACCCGAGACTGCACATTGCAAGGTATACCGCTGCTTCTGTGAACCCCTTGTTCACTAGATTTCTCATCAATCGAACATGTTTGGGATATGATTAGCCTTCATTTGCAGACTCTGTCACTGGTTTCTTCAGAAGACACCTTGGGAAAATGGATGATAGTGAATGGAGAACTATTCCTCAGGATGCGATCCGTACTCTCCTTGACTGTATGTCTAGACATGTTGCGTCGTGTATTGCCTTCCATGGTTTTGAGCCTACTGACCCGATCCTATCTTCACTCTGCATCATGCGTATCATTTGTAAACATATATTGCTTATTGCTCCTTGCTGTCTTTTACTGTTTGCCGAGTTTCGTCCCTTTCTGGTGTTTCATTCTTGGGGTTGCATTTTTCAATGTGGGGCAGTGTATTATAGACTTTTCCTTTCAGAATGCGTTATTTTTCTATTGTAAATTGTTTATTTTAGAATTGACCCATAACTTTTTTTCATTGTTTATATCTTGCAATCCTTTCTAAACTGAGAAAATACATACTTTAAATTTTATATTATATTTTAAGCATGGCTGGACCGGTCAAAATGTTCAAAATACAATTTAAATATATGTAAAATTACATTTCATTATTATATAATATTGTTACACAAATAAAAAGAAAATGCAACAATTGTGCAAAATCATGATCTTTATTTAAGTGCAAATTTAATTTTGAGCAATTTACAAAAATGTTTTTAATTTTCATTTCTATTTCTATTTTTAAGTAAAAAAAAAGAGAATATAAAATTAATTTATTGTTGATTAAGAAAAAATTAACTAATTAATTATTAATTAATTAGTTAATTATGAAGATTTTCTATTTCCAAATAACAAAAATTAATAATAAATACAAAAATTAATAAATAAAATAAAAGTTGCAAAATCTCAAAAATTCATTAAAAATATAGTTCAATTTTTATCTGAGAGTTAACAAATAAAATTTGATCATTACATTTTCAATACTACAAATATTTCTATGATATTGAATATTAACTAATATACTTTTATTTTACAGTAACTACACCATAAAATATTTTCTTGAATCCCGTATTTGGAAAGATATTAGGATTAAAAATTTTAAGCAAATATTGAATTCTTTAATAATATAAAGCATGAGAAATTTTACAAAAGCTTTTATTTCTAAATTAAAAAAAATATTTAATTAATTATTAATTAATTAAATATTTTTTTTAATTTAGAAATAAGAGCTTTTGTAAAATTTCTCATGCTTTATATTATTAAAGAATTCAATATTTGCTTAAAATTTTTAATCCTAATATCTTTCCAAATACGGGATTCAAGAAAATATTTTATGGTGTAGTTACTGTAAAATAAAAGTATATTAGTTAATATTCAATATCATAGAAATATTTGTAGTATTAAAAATGTAATGATCAAATTTTATTTATTAACTCTCAGATAAAAATTGAACTTATTTTTAATGAATTTTTGAGATTTTGCAACTTTCATTTTAATTATTAATTTCTGTATTTATTATTAATTTTTGTTATTTGGAAACAGAAAATCTTCATAATTATCATTTAATGTACAATGATTTTTGTCACGGTACATTTTAATGATTTCAAAACAATTGCTCATTCCTAGTACAAACTGTTTTTATTTAAAAATTAAAATCAATATAATATAATTATTTTCATTTATCTTCATTATTTTTTTAAAATAATTTCTTCACTTAAATGAACTTTATATTTTCCATCTCATACTTTATAAATTTTAAACAAACGAGTAATAAATTATTCAAAAATACACAGAACGAAGTGCAGTAAATTGCACACGGAAAATTATTCACGCAATTAAATCTCTTTTTAAGACCGTCTATATTTCATAGATTTAAAAATTTATTTTCAACTGCTTACGGAATGATACTACTCAATATATGTTTAATTATTTCCTTTCATATGTGCAAGAATTATGGAACAAAGTGTATAATGAATTGACGTATGAAAAATCTGTTTTACTAATGTTAACTACTTATATACGAAACTACTTATACCTATGTTAACTACTTATACCTATTATTTTCATGAAGAGCATACGAAATTGCAATCAGAGCATTCTTTATTAAACAAATTATCGAACTTTATTTTCTACTGTAGCTAAACGCTATCAATTGGTAACAAATATTTAAAGCAAATGCAGATTTTAAGATGTATCTTTTGTCATGGTAGTCTTGTGGTTAGGGTAACGATCCTCCATTTGGAAGGACGGGGTTCGAATCCCCATGCCCCCAAAGAACCACTAAGTACATGCGATATACGTGCTCGTTAAATCTGTGGAATCGAAAATCCTGTGATTGGTCGTTGACCAGTTGACACGTATGCAATGGTCTGGAGAAAATGTCCTCCCCTTTCATGTCAATATCAAAATTGAGGACTGGATCCTAGTGTGGTGCCATCTATTGGAGGATTTAAAAAAGAGCAAAGACGTACTTTCAGCGATATGGTGCTCTGATTAAAACGAAAGACATTCCCTATTGACTTAAATTCGCATTGACAAGGCATAGCTAGCTTGGCTTGTTCAAATGTGTCATAAGTAACAACAACAGGATGTACCTTGAAAAGTTGAAGAAAATTATTATTGCAAAATGATAAATAAAAAATTTAAATGACATTTCAGTCAAATTTCATTGTTCATAAATTTTACAAAATCTACTTAAATTTTATAATGATATAGAAAATGTTTTAGAAATATATAATTTAATCTAAATTTTAAATTAATCATAAGTATTTATAACTAAAAATTAATGTATACAATTTTATTATAAGAATGTATATAAACTGAAACTTAGCTAAACCCCTAATAAATTTTTAAAACATTCATTTCAGATTCCTTACGACCGAATTTATGAGAATAAAATATTCTAAGTAATATGTATACATTCAACTCGTATATCTTGTAAGAGTATCAGTAAGAAAGCCAATTTTAAATATGATCAGCAATGGATGGATTCTGTATTTCATAATCTTCTGGATTAAATCCATTAATTTTAAGTATTTTTAACTTTCCGAAAAATGAAGAAACACTTGAAAGAAAATTTTAAGTATTCATTTTATATTTTATATGAAAATTTCAACGAGTTTAATTATTAAATCTGATTAATCAAGGTATGTAAATTCCAATTTCGGGAAAAAATAAACAACAAGACATTCACTTGAAATATGAGACCATTTCAAATTAAACAGAACCAAATTTCTGTAACTGTTTTCAGAAGAATCTTAAGCTTTCTTTGAATAGAATATTGAAAATTCCAAATAAATATCATAGACACGGGCTATGAGATGAAATATTGCATTTATCTTCAATACCCACATAATTTAGAGACTACAGATGAAGTTAAATCTTGACAATAAAATTGTTTCTTCGAAATGAACTGAATTCTTCTAAACTATTTATTGAAAACTTGAGTAATAAAGACTATGTGTATTGGCGCATATTACTCTATTTTTTCAAGTATAAATTACAAATGTCCTTTATAATCTGCACTTTTTATAGAGTTTAAAAATCTGTTTTTGAAGAATAAGGTTAATTCTTTAAGGAAATAATAATGTAATTTTTTTAAATGTTATTTATATAAATTATATATACATGTAATTGTATTCTAGCCACAGAATCATAAATCTTTGTAGGGAATTGTTTGTTTTTTTCTTACTCTGATATTTTAAAGTTGCTTAAGTTTACTATTTAAAAATGTTTAAATATATTCATGAAATATAGATTTTTAATGCTACAATCAGTTGAATATCAGTATTCATGAACAATTGAATATCAATGGAATTATTAATAATTTCTTAATAACAATTGCTAATAAAAGATATTTTCAACCAATTTTATATTTTACAGATTATTTATTTAAAGAAAGCCATCGTCAACAACTAAGACAGTAAAATTCACAAAGAAATTATTTTTTAATATATATAAGCCACTTCACTTTTCCTCAAAATTAGAGTGAGAATAAACTAGTTAAAACTATAACTTTTTATTCCATCATGGATTTTTGTATGTAATCAGAATTTAATATTTACTGCAATTTGAATTTTACATATCTTATGAAATTCTTATAAAAACTTTTTTCAGTTTTGCAAATGTTGTCTCTTATCTGGAAATTTTGATTTATATTTGTTAATATCTTCTTAAATCTTATACAAGAATCCAGAAAATTTTACATAATAACGATTTCAGTGAGTATGAGGCAATAAGGGCAAATATTATATAAATATTTTATAAATAGTTGCAATTCAGTGGCAATATTTTAAGTCTTGTGAATACATGGCTCTTGAAATTTGTATCTAAATTCCATTAAAGACTAAGCATTCATAATTAGACTAATTACATTTTTTTGTTACTGACATAGTGTAGATCCAGACAGTATTCTGTGATTCAATGAAATTAATGTTTCAAAATTTTGATTTCTCTAAATTTGCAAGTTGCAGTTTATGTGGTAATAAGTCTTGTTCTTGATGAATGTATGATAATGTCTTTGCTACAGAACTAACATCAACAGAGATTACCTAAAAAGGAGAATAATTCAAGTTTGGATGGTTACACACAGAGATAACTGTATGAGTAATACCTTATGTTTAACGGTATTTGGAATACTCATACAACATCAGTGGCTAGTAATTCTGAATCATGGTCTAAAGATGAAATCTGGTTTGAGATGATATACTCCTCTCCAAATCTACTAAACACAACTAAATGTTTTTGACTTTACAAATTAGCATTGAAACGTACCCAATCCATGGATCTCTAGTATTCCATTGAGAAAGAATGTGGCCACTCTTCGAAAGAATACACCTTGCAAATGATGTTTCAATTGGTGATTTTAAGAGAAGAAGTGTGAAGTTACTGAGACCAGGAACTCTACTGGTCGGTCATTTCAAATTAGACTAAATTCCATCAAAAAACTTTTGAAACTCCATTATTTAACTTCGTATACAATTCCCTTACCTCCAGACATCAACATATGTAATACCTAATTATATAAGTCAGTTTTAAGAACAAAAAAGTGTGGTTTTTCCGTAATTGCCATCAAACACATTTTTAAATCAATTAATTGGTGGATTCTCCTTAAATTTCTTAAATTCTTTCTTTACATTATTTGATGAGTAAATATCGTATTATAAACTTTGATATTAAATGCTCACTTATGAATAATTCCCTTGATATTTACTACTTCTTATTTAGAGTTAATATTTGTTGTGCTAGATTTTAATTATTTATTAGCCACTAGGATTCAAAATCTATGAAGACACTAATTAAAATTTTACTTTTAATCAATAAAAAAAGTAATCTGAATAACGCCACAAATTTAATTTTAATTTTAATTGAAAATACTTTCTGGATATTTAAATATTATTTTTTCTTTTAACAGTTAAAAATTAAATATTTTATATCAATGTTGAAGAAAGCAATGAAAAACTGAGTCATCTGAAACATCTGAGAGTACAGTTACCGACTCCCGCTGTATACCTAGATATCACATAAATGAAAGCTTATCTTTGATCTTGCTTGTTTACAAACTTAATATAAAAATCATAAAAGCAATAAATAATCGGCAGAGAAATCAATTTTTTTACAAACAAATTCCGCAATTATTTAGGAGCTTGGAAATCTTTCTCATACCATGATATGATGGAACAATAATCTCGAAAATCTATAGAAACATATCTAATTCATTTTCTGAATTCCCTACATTAAACACATTATCATCACCCAAAATCACTGGAACCCTCATGTTAGTTTTAAACAAAATTTTTTAGATTTTAAAATATCTCTTAGCAGCTTCTAAATGATGCAATTTATGCTAGCTTCAGTAAATTCAACTTCTTACACGACTATTTTTTATTTATTTTTTTTTGGCATGATTGCTTTCTAAGTAGCTTATTGTCATAAATTCGTACGTATTTGCATTGTGCTTTTATTTATTTAATTCATAATGATATATGAAATTAAAGTTTCTTCTTTTTGCTTAAGTCTTAGAAGTCAATTAATTTAGTAAATATTTCATTTATTAAATACTTGGTAAATATTTTAGTAATATTTTTTTTATTATTAATTTAGCGAATACCACTCCAATTCATGTAGAATATATATGGTTTAATTTAGGTTTAAAATTTAGTAATTTAATTGAAATTCATTTGGTAATTGATTTTAATCTTATATTTATTGTAAATATATAACTTAGCATTCAAAATATTTAACAATATTCATAATATCGAATATAATTTTTATTACAAAAGCATTCTAAGGAAATTCGATGCATCTTACATATTAAGCAAATTGCTGAGTAAATTTTTAGAGCCTCACAAAATCAAATATAATCTAATAAATAAACCTAAACGTAGAATGAACCAAATTAAAAATTTCACATAACAAATTATATTTACAATATAAGTTGAGTATTTCATTAAAACAAGTGTGCTGCTCCACTTTTCCACCTGAACCATATTTGGTGTGGAGTCCGACTTCTTCAGTACACACACATGCCATAGAGACCCGTTTATAGGGTAGGCAACCATTCATCCACAAGGAAAGGACAAAGACAGGATAGGGAAGAAGAAACTACATCCATTCCTGAACAGGGATTCGAACCCAGAACCTCCCTCTCCGTATTCAGGCACACTGACAATTAGATAAGTTGGCCGGCTTTAGTTTCTAATAAATTCTTAAATTAATTTTATACGCAGTTAGTTTTTGATATGTTAATTTTTTGAAGCTACAAGTTATGTTTATGTTGTTAAAATTCAGAAGTTTTAAACTAGATTCAAGTTTCAAATACTTATTTAACTAAAAATAATTTTTTTCTTGATCATTATTAGTTAGAAAACAAGTTATTTTTAAAAAAAATTTTACTGTTTGTTTTAAAATTATTTCAATAAATTTTCTGAGAACTATTTCACTAAAATTTGCTATATTTAGTCAAATTTTAAAAATTTAAAATTTCTGATAGATTTTTAGGATTTTATTAAAATACAATAAATTAAGGCTATTAGTTTAAACATTAAATTAAAAATATATTGCTTATAAATTTTAAATATTTTTTATTAATCTTAATTTATTTATATTTATTAAAATATCATTTTAAGCGAATGTGTCACATTTCCACATAACAATGAGATATTTTTCAAAAATAAATGTTTCATTTTTAATTTTTTTAATTTACTTCAAATGATTCTATAATGTAATATTCTAAACTTTTTTATTTCAATCAATTGGTTTAATCATTCTAATTAATAATGATTTTGATGCAGGTTAAAGTTTTATGAAACTTCATTTCTCAACATCTTTTTTCTAAGAGATAACTTTAGTTGTGAAACAGTTATTTTTTAACTTAATAAAGTTAAAATAACAGTTGCACAGTTAAAAAAAACTAATTTATTTATTTAATAATAATCAACAAGAAATAAAATAATCAAATAAGGTTTATGTAATTAAACTTGTGTATCCGAACTTGATCACTTAAAAATATAATTTAATAAAAATAATTTACACTTTTTTATAAAAAACTAACTGTTACTTTATTTAATTCGTAATAAATTGAATATATATTTTATGATAACCTCATACCCAATTATTTTTAACTGACTTAAAATTAGTAGTAAAGTGTTTTATATTTTTACAAATAAGTTTATCTACTAACACTTCTAAATGTGTATTTATGCTTTTCTGAATTAAATGTAACACAAAAGCATAAAAAATAAAATTCTTCATAACATTTTTATATGTTTTCAGGAAAAAATAATTTTTATTTCTAATAAAATTACAGTATGTTGAAACATTCAAGCAAATAGATATTATTTATTATTTTATTCAAGACTTTGAAAGGACAAAATATTTTTAAAATTATTATCAAAAGGAACTCTTAAAACTTTTTGAATAAATTAATGCAGATTTTTTAAATGATCTTGAGTATCTCAAATCTCATACATAATTCTTAAAAATTTGTAGAATTACAAGCCGTATTCGGAAAATAAGTACCGTTTCAGTGACCACCACTGCAATGCTGCTGTTGGTGTCCTACATTTTTTGCGTAATGAATTACTTGTCACACTGTTTTTCAGTTGACAACATTTAAAATGTTCTACGATGTGTTTTTAGTTTTCTATACCCACTTAAAATGCTTAGGACAAAATCTGATCCCAGAGACTATGTGATTCATACTGTAAATCAAATTTTTAAATGTCAGGAATGGGAAAAAGGATGAAATCTATAGAAAAATAAAAGATGAATAATGGTGAATGGATGATAATGGTGAAAGAACGATGGTTGAAGGAATAGAAAAAAAAACACCTTTAGAATGTATAATGTAGGTTGAACGAATGTCAAAGATGATACTCGGAGTGTGGTCATCCTTCTTTTGTCAATGATAATTCAATGAGGTAAGTTGATGAAATATTCCGTGAAGATAGAACATTCATAAAATTATAAAATTACGACGCTTTCAGTCTAATTTTTGTACATTTCACGTATTGTTTTATTTGAAATAGCAGCAGGGGGGCCACTAAATTTATCAAAAGACGTGATCCCGATGGGTCCCGAGAACTCTGACTGACATTAAAAAAAACAACCAAGTTGGCAATAAATTGACATTTCTCACACGATATAGAGAGAGAGAGAGAGTAGAGGCAGATAATTTTTTTTTAAATCACAAATTTTGACATGTGATGAAAAGTGGGTTTGCCATGTCACACAACATTCAGTGCAGTGGAGACACACTCAATCTCGGTAAAAACGAAAATTCAAAACGGCAATGTTATGACCACTGTGTTCTGGGATACGAAAGATATTTTGCTCACTGAAACACTTCCTAGAGGTGAAACTGTCAATGTGACATGATATTTCCATACTTTAAGATCATACTTTTTGACCATCCAATATATATATATATATATATATATAAATATATATATATTGGAAAAATTTTTCGCTTCGAAATTGGGAAAACAATGCGTGTCTCTAATTATTGTGCAAATAAATTATTTGTCCTTTCTGTTTTATATTTAGAGTATTCTGAAGTCACAGTAATTTTAACTAAATGTTTATTCAAGCGCTGCATTAATTAATATTTTATTGAAACGAAAAATTTCGAAAAGAGATACTTTATATTTCTGATTTACCAGTCTTTACTAAAAAATTTTACACTCTATCTAATAGTCATTAATGACTTCGCATAATAGGAAATTTTAGTTAAAAATGAAATTTATCCAAGTCTGTTTATGAAGTATATCCCGTTTCAAATTTTCGATCATCGTAAAATATTTGCTAATATAAATTAATATTTTATTTTTGTGATTACCTTGCGTAAATTTTTCTTTTGAACTATTATTTCAAATATTACAGGAACAAATTCTAAATTAATGAATAATAACTAAATCTTACATATTTCATTTATACTGTACTTTATATATTACGTGGAGTGTTTTATTTTAAAATTTGATACCATTGATTGATTATAAAATTTAATGAAGTTCAATATTTATTTTTATGATAGGCAACAAATTTTGATAAGTAAAAATTCAATTAGTTTTTTAAAAAATAGTGCAGAGACATAGTTTCTATATTAATTTGCTTTTAATACTTTATCATCCTATATATCGATATTTTATTTGTTAATGAAAGTATATTTTCACGAAAATTGTTAATGAAATAATTGTTGAATTAAAATATTTATCCTTATTAGTTAAAAAATTTGAAATTCTTAAATTGAGAAAAATAAAGAAATGTTCTAATATTTATGCATTATTAAGAATTAGAAAAATAGTTTAATATCATTAAATCAACTTATGAAAAAATTACATTTTCAAAAACTGCTTAAGCGTGTAAATTGAGGAATTTAAATGTTTTCTTAAATAATATATTTAAATTAATTCTAGGGAAAAGTTTAAAGTTTTCAGCTGTAAAATCCAAATTGGTTGATTATTGTAAAATTATGAAGACGAATATTTACAATTTTGATACTAAATATACCAATCTAAAAATTTAAACATTTCTTAATAATAAAAGCAAAATATATTTCACATTACTTACGCATAAAATTATTTTACAAAAAGTTAAAAAATGTAAAGGTCTGGTTTCTAAACAAAAGAGTCAGAATATTTATTCTGGGCTGTTTTTTTAAGTTTACCAATTTATCTCATGTGTGATGAATATGTTATATTATGTATAAAACTAGTGATACAAATATTTGCTTTATACTTAGAAATCATTTCGTTGTATTTATGATTTCCCTTCAAAAATACAAAACATAGCATTAAAAGATATTAATTCAATTTTTTTATTACTTGATATGTATACTATCATAAAGATTTTTAAGATTCCTAACATAATGTGAAAATTAATTCTGAGGAATATGTGAATTCTTTAATTGGATTTAATCTGTTATTACTTATGTAAATACATTCAATTAATTTTTATAAACATTATTAATATAAATTATCTATAGTAAAAATATTATATTTTTTTCTGATCAAACTACTTAGCGCAAACTGATTATCCAAGAATTTTGAAAATTATGATTATTAATATAGATTATCTTTATATTTAAGTGACATTTAACCACACTATCTTTTGCGCAACTATTTTATTGCATAATTATTAAAATCAGAGTAAAACTTTTTGTTTTTCTTTCAAAATTTCAAGAGTTTTTCATGGAAAAACTATCTTAGAAATCTATATATTTTATTTATTTTTTCCTCAATTTAATTTACGTATAATAGTTAGGTATTTGGTGAACAAATGAATTAACGATAATTTCAGTTAGGAGTTCAGATTGTCATTACTTATTGGCTGGTTAAATCTCAAGGAATGTTTTTAAATCAAATATATGCAATATATTTTAAAGCAAAATACATCTAAGATATTCTCTAAAATTTTTGCGAAACAAATAAATGTTTTCTAAAGTAAACAATAGAAGAACAAACTAAATATGCTAAATATTTATAAACAGTTAAAAAAACAAATAAATATTTGCAATTTTAACTAAGCCAATTTTTTGTTTGAAAATAATGAAAAGAAATAATTAAGAATCAAAAAATTTCACGCATTTATCACCTAAATTATACCTTCACACTACTTGATGTACTAAATTTGCATTAAAAATTCATAATAAAACTTTACATTTTGTTTTGCTTTATCTAAATGAAGCCAGTTGATTTAAAAATAACCTTTCATCACAGTTGACATGCATTGGATGAAACATAATAGAAGAAAAACAACCTCGCATTAACCACTTCATAGTAACAATATTTACGCAATTTATCATCTATTGTATCGTTACTGCTTTAAAAGTAGCTGCTTCCTTCACTCAATACAGTTACAAGTAAAGTATAATGTATTTAACTTTTCAATATGTCATTACAACCTGCAGTAAGTTTATTTGAAAGGATTCATATTTTTTTGAAGTCTTAGAAAATTCAATTTCATTTCTATAACATGCATTTTATCTTTGAAGCTTCCAAAAACTTTTTATAGAAAAATGAAATAGTATTTGATTTAATATAGTTTTTCCTATAATCTTGTTTCTTTGGAGAGAGAAACAAATGCTTCCCTCAGAATATTTATATTACGTAGTAAGCATAAATTTATTCAAATATAGTTATTATTTGTGCCCAAAAGTTCAACTTATAATGCATATGAAAATTTCTATACATAAATTTATATTATTTATTAGATTCTAATTTGTATTAGTAGTTATATATTTTTAGTAAAACATATAATATTTTGTATATTTAGTTGACAACATTGTTCTTTGTAGGCAATTGATATTAACATTACAATTTGGTATAAGTCATTGTATATTGTCTTTGTTTTTTATTGTTGGTTGCACAAAACTTATACGGATGAATGAAAATTAGAAATCTGACGATGCATACAATATAATACATATATATTACATGCACTTTTTAAAAAAATGTTTTGCATTTTTTAATTTTTTTAAAGAAATTCATAACAGAAAAATAAAAAGTATAATAAGAGCATGTATGTTTTCTAAAAGTTTATATAATAATTTAAGAATTTGGATTTATAAAAAAAAAAGAAAAACTTTTTTTTTAATTTCAGTATTGTCTTTCTTTTATGGAAAATTTTATAAAAATATTACACAGTAAACTATATAAATAATATAAAACTTGAGTTAACCAATTTATGAACATTAAGCATTCCACATTAATCAATATTACAAGGAAGTAAAACGTAAAGACACATTACTTAACAAATGAAATTATTGAGAAGAAAAACTTAAAAACCAAAAATAGTTTTAAAATAAATAATAAAATCTCTTAATAGAGTTACAAGATGTATAAAAATAAAGTGATTAATTTTTGAAGTGCATATTATTAAATGTATGTGAATACATTAGTATATAATGCATAATGCGGTACACAATACTTAGGACTTTATAACAATTTTTGTAATTATTTTTCATTTATTAAAATGTAAAAAGCATTCAGTTGTTTTATCTACAAAACTTCCTGGTCTCGATTTTATATATACATTATTAAATATAGAAAAATGGTATAAATCTTTCTGATAATTAAATAGTCTCTGACAAAAATAAATAATGCAGAGGCATTAATTCAATGCATTGCAGTTAAGAAGAGAATATCTTCATTATTTGTATTGTTATTAAATGTTTTACATGTTCAATTATATTAAATGTTCAATTATATTAATGTTTTACAATGTTCAGTTATATTAAATGGATGAGAGAAAATGGAAATATATTGGAAATATATTAAGAAGTGTATACTCGCTATCTTTATAAATAGACATCATTGACTAACTTTATCTATGTATGCTATCATAGATAAATTTATGAAAATAAAGTTTAAAGAAAAAATCTGAAGCAAATCACATATTCAAATACATTTCACCATAAAGTAGTTATCGTTAAACATATTATTATTTCTAAAACTAATTCATTAACAATAATTTTATTATTACTTGAAGCATATCTAGAAATAAAACTATATTTACCATTTTACTTTGTATAGTGCTTAAAATTAAAATCCTTTATTTTTATTGTAAATTTGAACTAAGCTGATGGCAACAGTAAATGTAACACCCCGAACGAAGTAAGCAAATAACATGAAATTCCCAACATGCAGTAGTGGAGGTGAGGTATGCAAATGATAAGAATTTCAGCACATATGCACATAACGAGCACCTGTGGTACAACTTCAAAACTCTATTTAAAGCTTGGAGATTTCAAAAATTTCAAGTTTAGCAATTATTTTTTGCAACAAACAAACAAAAAAACGATAAATCATGCCTTGTAAAAAAGAGCGATCATTTTTGATCAAGTATCCGAGTTTGACAGAGGAAGGATAGTGGCTAAACGAGATTGTGGATTATCTTTCAGGAAACCGGTAGACGTGTTGGACGAAACCAAACAACTGCAATGCGGATATGTGATCATTAGATTTAGGAGAGTACGACGGACCGACTTGTTCAATCTTATCTACCTCAATGCACCACTTCAAGTAATAGCAGGCAAATTGTGCTCATGGCAGTGACGAATCCCTCAGCCACTGTCATGTGTACTAAACATTCAGTCAGTAACGCATAATATAGTGTCCGCGCGTACCATTCGACGCCGTTTACATCAGAGTAATATGTCCGCGAAAGGTCTGTTTCTGCGTCTACCCTTGAAGTAGAACCACAGACGTCTCTTCCGCAAATGAAATGTGTGATGAAAGAAGTATGTGGATAGCAGACTGGAATGAAATTGCCTTTAGTGGTGAATCCCACATCTATAATCCACACCAAAATTACTGTATTTAATCTGGGAACACCATAGAGAGAAGATTGAATATCTGAATATTTCGCAGCAACACTGGTCCTGCACCGGGTATTATAGAATGTGTCGGTACTGGATATCACACTCGCATTCCTCTAGTACCCGTTACCGGTATTTGAAAGAGGTATGGCTACATCTCCGAAGTGTTGGAGCTAACTGTCCTTTCTTATCTTCATGGTTATCAACAGGATTATGCGTGCCACGCGTATTGTCCAAGGGTTCTTCAACAATCGCATAATTGAAATGGTTCTCTGGCTGTCTCTCTCACCGGTTAGAAAAAACAACGATTGACCCAGTTTACATCTTCAGATGCCACACCAGATCCACTTTGACAACGTAAGGAAGCTGCTTGGTCTGCTGTACCCCAAGAAAATATCGAAAGTCTCTTTGATGCATTACAGAGGCTTGTGGCAGTGGTGATCTTCAATAATGGCGGCTATTCTGGCAATTGGTTTTGGCAGGAGCCACACTTCACAGAAGTCTATAAATTTAATCATTTAATTCTTTTTTAACATGTTATGCACAAATTAAAACTTGTTGTAATATATAACAAGAAAGACAATATATCTTGTATTTCTTGGTGTTGCAATTTGGGTATCAAGTAGCGTATGTGGCAATTTAAAATTAAATTAAAAATTTATCAACAATAAATTTATGTATGACATGCGCAAATTGATCTACCTAATAATTATGAATAACCATCACTAATATTAAATAAGTACATAATATTTACAAGTCCGAAAAATATTTACTAATATAAAAACTATGTTATTATAATTCAAGTTTTGAATTTCATTATTATTTATACTGATTAATAATCAATAGGATGTATCGTAAATGAAAATAACATATGGAATTTTTATTTTTAGAGTTCTTGTCCATAAATCCGATGGGAACTTCCTATTAAGTTTGCCCAAAATCAAAAATACATTTTAATATAAGAGGCAACATGTTGTTCTGAGTATTCCTATCTTTTAAAGTACTCAATAAAACGTAAATATTTTCTTAAATTTTAGTTTTATGTTTAACTTTTATATGCGTATGAGCGCTATTAGTCATATTAAATTTCATACACTTTAAATCTACGTATAAGAAAATTCTTTAAATTTCATACATTATAATTTATGAAACATGTTATTCAAAAATAAATTTTCATAACCATTTTTCTTTTATGTCATTTCAGTTTACGTTAGCTTCTTTCCATAAATGTTGTTGAAGTAACAAATGTACTTTTTTATGAATTTCAGTATAAGCAAGCTTTATAATTATATTCTCTTTCTAAAACAGCACAAATTTTAATAATATCACGAACTCTAGATTAGTAGAATTCAACTACTACTTCAAAACGCTTGTGCAAATTAAGCAAAATGAGAACAAAAGTATTTCTTATAAGCTTCTGGGGAAAAATCAATTTTGATGTTTCTCAAATTGATCTGGGCAGGTAGTACTTCTTAGGTACTATCTTGGTTATGGTTATTTTCCCTAATATACATTTAATTTTTGTTTTCGAAATATTCTCTTCATTTTTTAAAACATGCTATATTTTACATGCAAAGAAAACTATTCTTTATTTGATAATTAGTTTCATTTGACATAATCTCTAAAAAGAGAATGAAGTGTATCTTTTTTCTAATTTAGTGTTATATATATATATATATATATATATATATATATATATATATATATATATATATATATATATATATATATATATATATATATATATATATATATATATATATATATATATATATATATATATATATATATATATATATTTCAGAGTTTGTGGAAGCAAATGATGTCATTAGATTTTAGTTAAATGCATTTGCTTAAATTAAAATCTATTATTAATTTCAGATCTCATTTAAATAATATAACTCTTAAATATTTATAAAAAACACCAATTATAGATAAAACAAATGAATTTTATAAAAATAGTTTCATAATAATTGGATGTCAAACTTCAACTCGCCTTATTTAAAAACTCTTACGAACATCTTGATGATTTAAAAAAAGACATTTTTATTCTCATACCCTACATAAATTTTTATAGTTATAAATAACTTATATACACATGTAAATTACAAATATAGTTTATATATATTCCTGAAAAGAGTATTATATAGTACTTTAATTTTTTTAATTACAGAAGTTGAAAAGTTTAGAATAATTAATTTTCTTTGAAAAATAGTATAGTTCATTAAAAATGTCGTCAGAAATCTTAAGCTATATACGTAAAAATTAATGTCTCTAACTATAAAAAAGCATATAAATGTATTTTGACATTTTTATCAGATTTGATAGGACTTCGTACATTTATGTTTTGATTCCTAAGAAAAAAACATTAACATTATTTAAAATTGATTATTTATTTTGTATATGCTTCTGTATATTTACATAGAGAAATTAAAATACTTCTTCCAATAATACTTTTATATAAAAATACAGTTAATTACAAAAATTGTTTGTGATTTAATACTGTTTTTAGTATTTTATGTACTTCAATTTTTAGAACTACTTTACTAGTCAATGCGTTTAAAACGATCTTTTAATGTATTGACAAATTGTATAGCATTAAATTGGCGTCATATTTCCTATTATATATTTTTTATGAATTTGAATGACTTTGTCTTCCTTTCCAGAGAATTTTATTTAAATTTGGTTAGTATTTACGCATAACAAGGCAAGAAAAATCGAAATACGAGGCAATTTTCAAAAGTTCCCGGACTGAGTCAATCAGGCAAATCTTTTATGAATTTGTGCAACTACGAGAATGCTTATAAGTTTGTAAAAACTTATTAACGTTTTCGTAGTTGCACAAAACTTTCCTAAAAGTGATCTTTTCTAAAGATCTATCTCTTTTCTAAAAGTGCTTTGACCCAAATCATGTGGTTGAATTCTAGCGGTTATAGCTCTTTCTGTTGGTAGGTTTATTTAGTAACTGACGATGGAAAGAAATGACGTCAGTTGAGCAAGAATCAATATCAAATTTTGTGTTCTCTTAGGATAAACTTTCGAAATATTGAAGCATATGTAAGGAAGGAAAACGTTATCGAGAACTTAAGTTTTCGAGTGGCATCTTCGTTTCAGAGAAAGCAGGTAAAATCCAATTTTTGACGAACACTGTGGGAGTCCCCAGACTTTGGGCACCAATGAAAACATCGAAAAATATCTGCTGCGGTATACAGTGTGTAAACAATTTTGCAAGTACCAGAACCAGATAAAATATCCGAGGCCAAATGCAACGGATACTAAGTATCTTAACATGCATAAATTGTATCAACACATCGACCTTCACATATTAAGTAGACCAAATGAGAATTCGAATGGAATTGGGAAGAGTCTTAATATCAGTTGTTGACAAATATTGGTTTTTTTATACGACCCACCCGAAAACCAAGAGAGCATCGGCAACATGGAATTGCCACAATCTCCACGGAAACGAATATTAGCTTCCAGATCACTCTAAAGGAAAATTTCTCCTATAGGTATTTGATGAAAAGGGGTTATGTGCCTCTGGAATCTATCCCTGAAGAATTGACTTTAAGCAAAAAATTCTATGTAAAACCCCGCTTCGTATGAGTGAATCAATCTGAAAGAAGAAGTAAAAAATGTGTGCTGATCAATCATGGGTGTTGTTGCATGACATCGTTCCTGCTCATTGATCTCAATACTCGCTCACTAACGTTTCTTAGGAAACGAAAATAATTATTTTCCTTATCCTCCTTATTATCAATTTATTTCATTTATATCAAAAACATACTCATTTTATTATATTTTTAAAAAATATATGTGATTATAAAATAAATGATATTGAATTTAAAAAAAACTAATATATATCTTATGTACCGTCAATTAGTAAATTTTTTGTAAATGCTAATCAAAGATTCTTTATATTTTGAAAAAAAAATTAAAAAAGTTTGATACAAACCTTAAAGATGATGAGATAGTTATTTCACAGTTAAAACATTTACTTAATTGAAATTCGAAAATGAAACATAATAATACTAAATCTTTTGAATATATGAAATTATGAGTGAAATTTTGAATATATGAAATTATGAATTATGATAAACAATAATGAGTAATGACAATGATGACAATAATGTGATATCTATTTCAAATTTTTCATTTTTACTGGTGTTAAAATATTCTATTGCATACGAGTATTGTAAATATATATAGTAGTTAAGATCTCATATTAAAATGCAGCCGGAACATAAATTTTACAAAAATCAAAATTGCAATCATATTTTTATTCTATGCTTACTACATATTAACTATTAAAACTAGCATTATGGTTTGGTTTATTGTCTATTGATTTAGTACTTTTATTGAATTTAGGTACTATGGATGCCTGTGAT
Source organism: Latrodectus elegans (assembly GCA_030067965.1). NCBI lineage: Eukaryota > Metazoa > Arthropoda > Arachnida > Araneae > Theridiidae > Latrodectus > Latrodectus elegans. The sequence continues at coordinate 42,048,637 of CM057816.1, read as the reverse complement.
TTTAATGAAAAAAAAATTTATAAAATAACTTCCATATCAATTAGGAAATTGCATATTATGCAAAAAGATATTTATTTGAAAACGCTTACAGTCATTTAAATATTTTCGGAAAAAGGTAATTCTCAAAACTTGCTTCTCAACTTTTATATCTATACTGCATGACACAAAAGGAATTTATAAAGAATACTCAGTGCATGAAGATAAAAATAGAAGAAAAATGGAATAAAAAAGAAAGTCTTCATTAAACCTGCTTTTACATACTAATTGAAAATCAGAGATAATAAATTCTCAAATGTATATTTCACTTCAAATGTAATAATAATCACTAATATCAAAATAATAAACAATTTTCGTTATATTAATTATTAATTTTAGTACTCTTATTTCAGGAGACTATTATAATTATGGAAATATTGTGGATAATATTATTACATGGAGTTTGTTGACTAGAGTTTAATGAATAAAACTCAAAGTGAAAACTAATATAAACTTAGCGATTCAAGTAGCAGAAGATTAAATATCCCACTCATATTAGGAAAAATATAAAATATTGTTATGAGTTTCTATAAATAATGGCTATTTTCTGTAAGTTAAATGACCTTCTCATTTAAATATTTTTAATAAATGAATGCATCTACTTATTCCATTTAAAATTGAATCTAAATGAAATTTTAAAAATCCAAAAAATTTTTAAAGCACAGCACAAAATAATTATTCCTATAAAACAATTATATCTATGATTTTTAATTGATTTATTTCGTTTGATTTTACATTAATTTTTTATTAGCGAATTTATTGATTGTTGCTGAAAATATTGTTATAAATTTTTATCCGATATATCGAAAGCGAAAACAATTTTGTGAATTGATTTCATTCATTTTTCACACTTACACATGGTATAATATTTGTAAAAGAAATTATGAAATTTTAGTTCCAAATTAGAGGAAATTATTTAAAGGTAGATTGTACTCAGAAGCTGGATCAAAAATGATTTTAAACAAAAACTGAGTTCTAAAACTAAATTATAGCTTTCAAAACTAATTTCTGAAATTATTAAATAAAAGCATACGATTTTTCACTCCACAAATATAATGTGTTATCCTGGAATTTTACAGTTCTAAAGATTCTGTTAAACATGAAATATATTATATTTAAAAAAAACCCTGCCTTTGTTTTGTAGTTAATTTGAAAAGTTATTTCTTAATCATAACTTCATCGCTTAAAATTTTATTAAAAAATATTAAATTAATGATTAATAAACTATTTATACTTGACTTTTTATTGCTGATCATGTTGTCAAGTCTTGTTACAAATTTAGTGTCTTTCTTAACTTGACAAAATGTGTATCTCCTCTCATTTAATATTTATACTGAGTAAAAATTACAAATTGTCAGTAAATTTATTGCCAATCAATGAATATATTATTATGTTAACACATTTTGTAGAAATGAATGGGAATTTTCATTTATACAAAGATAGATGTAATGCATGTAATGTTTTTACAAAGTATACAATTCAGAGAATAATAGGGGTATCTTATCTCTTCAAAGATTTTATCATAAAGGTAAATTCTTACTTCATTAACACTATACTTTGTATTTTAAATTTTTATTAAATTTAGGACCATCTTTATATGCATTAGGATTTTGTTCATACGATATTTATTAATATGTACTTTGATTTGTTTCGTGAGTTGAAATGATCACTAACAAAACATTTTTCATAAACAAAACATACACATATAGCTTTATTTTTCAATTCAAGTTTCTCTAAGAAAAAATAATGGGTTGGCTTTGATAATACAAAAATGAATTTTAATTTCATAAATATAATATGACAATGCAAATCAGGAATAATATCAAGTTAATTGGGTTTCAAGAATTTCGGGTATACCATTTAAACTTCTACTTTTTTTATAGTAAAAATAATGTTATATAGCTTTAAATATAACGGTAATATTAAAATAAATTTAAAAACTTGTAAAAGTTACGATATTTTAAATAAAAGTATAAAAATATTTCAAAGCTAAGATGCATTCCAAATTATTTTAGACGTTAAAATTTCCATAAGAAAAAATTCAAACTTATAATCTTTACACAAATGTAGAGTTAAGAATATGTTAGAAGTCTAGTCTTCAAAAACAATAATTTGAAAAGCGTTGTACAAATATTTAATAAAAATATTTTCATAATTTGGTCAATATTTATTCAATTTGAAAACAAGATTTATCTGAATATCTTCTTTATAAAATTATACATTTTATAATTTGGTCAATATTTATTCAATTTGAAAACAAGATTTATCTGAAGATCTTCTTTATAAAATTATACATTTTATAATTTATATATATGGTAATAATAATATCTCTGATCTTATTCTATTAAAATTTTATGTCTTATGTGTGCTAGATGAATATTCCTTTATACAATTTACTCCTAGATAATTAACATCTTTCCTTAAATTAAAACCATAATTTTAATTTAGATGATTTCTAAAAATTAATAAATAGTTGTCGGAAATCAAAACTACTTTTGTTTTTATATTCCTTTTAAGGAATTAAAAGACACATTTGATACTGATGCTTCTATGCCACGAAAACTAATTAAATGTGTAATGTCCTCATCAAATAAATTAGTTAATTATGAAGGAGCATCATTTACAAATTTCCAAGAGGAACAGTGTTTTAAGAGAATATCATTGGCTCTTTATCAATAGAAACTTTTTATTAAATAAAATATTTAATTCTAAGAAGATTTTGAAACCGAATTTGCGAAATAATTATAATTTCTGGAATTCATAAATCTTCGAATTTGGAAGAAGCTTTAATTATCTAAAATTCTTATAAAAGTAAATTTGAAAAAAAAAATATGTATAATACACAATATAAAGTATTCATATAAATTTTGCTTACTGTTTAGCCTAACTATAAAAGAAAACTTTAATACGAGAATTTATCCCAGTGAACTGGCATTTTTTTCAAGAAAACTCGCATTTTATTTATTTTTACTTTGCATTACATTTATTTCTTGAAGGATTATATTTCTTTAAAAGGATATATAAGTATTTCACACTGATATTGTATCAAGGATTCAGTAAAACAAAAATGTTTAGTTAGAGATATTATTCAAAATTTTTTACCGGTATTTGCAATACACGCCTGTGATGAATTTTTGTTTAAAACAAATTCTTATAAAAAATGAAAATATCTAAGTAAAAGATTTTATAAAATATTCAAATTTTTAAAAAATATCCATAAATGTATTTAGGAATCTTTGCACCTCGGATTTTAATAAAAAATTCAAAAATATTCTTTTTAGAATTTGCCATCCCTATGCAAAAGTAATTAAATGGAATAGTTAATCAATAAATTTCAATAAAAATTAATAAATAGATATTGGAGAGCTTTATCATTTAATATAAAATTAAACGAAAGCATATTACAGATATACCAGATTAATTCTTAGTAAATTTATATAGAACTCACAGCAGTCACCTTTGAATTAATGTGCATAAATAGAAAATTTGCATCCAGAAGACAAATATAAATAAAAAATACGTTCATCAAAATAAATATATTTTCTTTAAAATTTTCACAATTTTAACTTAATCATAAAGTAAATTTTAGGAGAATATATTTTCAAATAAAATTGTTTTTATTCCATATCAAAAATGAAAGGGTTATTTCTTACGTATTCCAATTCGTTATAAAAATTCATTATAAGGAAATGTTTCGTCAATTAAAAGATCAATGCATTTCTAGAAATTATAAATTGCATGGTGATGAAAAATATATTATCATTAAACTTCTTCTCTCAATTAAATTTGTGCTAATAAATGAAAATATTATAATGCTTTGCATTCAAAATGTAATGCAAATCTGTTAATTGAAATGTGCTTTTCTACTTAAAGGTGATCCTCTATGAAACGATAGAAGACCATTCTACTGATATAAAAATAAAATCTACATGTAAGCAGTTTTCAAGGAAACTTATGAAATAACGTAATAACTTTTCACATAGACATATGGACGAAACAAAGTAATAAATTTTTTTAATTGCTTATAATTTTAAGTGGATACAAGTTAGAAGATTCTTGTGATTATGCGACTTTCGGTTTTCTTATAATAAGCTATTCATCAGTAAAATTTAAACGAACATTTAAATACCTTAAATTTTATTCAGTAATTGATTAATTTTTGAATGCATCTGAATTCGAGTTTACATACAACAGCTGTAAAATCTTGAATTTAAGCATATTTATTTTTGAATTCAAGATTTTACAGCTATTGTATTCTAAGTCGAATTCAGATGTATTTTCTCCTCAAAATGATTCAGAGTATTTAATTTCTGATGAGCAAATATAAAGCAAATTTGATACTTTGAAACAAGAAATATCATCACAAAACCGTTGAGAACAAAGGCGTTAAATGAGAGAAACCTTTATCTTGATTTCTCTCATTTAACGATTCTTTTCTTCTTTCATAATATCTCAACCGCAAGACAGTAGAAAAATTTCACTTTCTATACATTTATTTCTTTGCATTAATTTATTTTAAGAGATACATTTTACTGTTTAGAGACTTTTGCGAGATTTTTCTGATAATTTAAAACTAAATAACAGAAAAAATAAAAGTTTAGACTATGAGGATTTCTATAAAATATTTTTAAAAATTGCCAAAAATAACTGCCTTAATGATTACATGAAATATTTTGTTTTTATTAAATATAATAGTATAAACCCACACGATAAAAAAGTTTAGAAATTTCGAATCGCTTAATATGTCCTCACTTAACTTAATGCTTGTAAATTTGGATTATGATCATTGGAACTAAAATGTTCTTTCTGAATATTCTTTTAACAAGCGGAGAGATAGTGTCATTTAACAAATATATTTTAGATAATGTAATCCCTGTTGGATGAGGATATTTTTATATTAGTTTAAATAGTAACCCATTAAAAAAAAAGACGAGTATATCTTCGAGTAAATGCAATTTATCATTAGTTGAGTTTGAAATGATCAATTTATTTTTAATTTAAGTTTAAATTCAAAATTCCAAGCATATTAATCATAGATAATGTAGCAAGTAATGTTTTTTTCTAAAATCAGTTTAACGCAGTTTCTGAAGAAGTTTATTAAGCAGATGAATCTGAAATTCTAATGTTATTAATAATTTTAAACAATAATCCGTTCTAAGTGGCATTTTACACATAGCGACCGATGAAAACAGATGCAGCAGTAATAAATGAAATATTTCGTTATTCCTATGAGGCTACTAACCCCTGTTGTCACCAAATTTTGTAAACTTTCAATAAAAATGGAATAATTCAGCGTTTCTCAATCTTTTAGTATTCACAGCCCAATTTTCAATAATAATTTCCATTGCGCTCTCCCCCTCCCCACCGCATACAATAAAATGTATACAATAATGTATTTTGAGTATTATGGCGCTAAACCAACACTACAGCCTTAATTTTAAACTTTACAAATTAAAAAGAATACGGAAATACATAGCCATTTTGAAACACCGATCCTCAGCATTGAAAAAACAAGAATCCTATGTCTTTTTATTGCTCTTGCCTCTCGCCATGTCGGGCATTCTCACGGTTTCGCGAGAAGTTTCAATTTGTTTGACATTTGCCTGGTAAGCTTAAAAGTTAAGTTAGGAGCGTTTGCAAATGTGAACAAATGTTTTCTCTTAGGAAGAAGGAGAATGTTCTATGACGCCAATTTCAATTCCAGACAATCTCATTCGAGTTGATCCTTCTAACGATATTGAATCTATTCTGAAAATGTGTTTGTTATATATATTTTGGTGTAATTGCAGTTCACCGTATTAAATATTCACGGCAGCAGACTTATGCGGAATCAGGGATAAATTTTTAAGCGGACGTGAGCGAGCATTAGACGATAGACAAGCATCAACAAGTACAAAGTGGTTCCGAAAATAAAATTAAGAAAATATTCTCAAGAATACTTAAATTTTGCGTTCACTAGTACTGATGTAAATGAAGAAGAAAAGTCCGTGTGTATCATTTGCTCAAAAATGTTGGCGGCAGACAGCATGAAACCTAATAAACGACATTTGGAAACGCTTCATTGTGAGTACGTTAAAAAAAAAACCAGAGAATTCTTCGAATTAAAAATAAAATCATATGAAAAGCAAAACTCATTGTTTAAAAAAACTTTGTCTGTGAATGAAAAAGCTTTAATTGTTTCTTACAAAGTTTCATATACAATAACAGGATGTAAAAAGCCTCACACCATGTGTGAAGAGCTTATTTTGCCAGCCACAATTGAGATTGTAGAAATTATGTTTGGGGATAATTTTGCAAAGCAATTGCAGTCTACACCACTTTCTAATGATGCTATTGCCCGTCAAATTGCTGATATAGCGGAAGATGTAGAGTGTCAACTTTTTTCGAGTTTGCGTGACAAATTGTTTTATATACAACTCGATAAGGCAACAGGTAGTAATAAATATGCTCATTCTATTGCCTATGTTAGATTTTGGGATGATTTGTCAGTAGTAGAAGAATTAATTTTCTGAATATCAATAAAACTCAAACCAAAGCATTCGCATTATTTGCAATGTTAAATGATTTTATGAATGAGGCAATTATGGAATGAAAAAACTGCGTCAGAATATACACCGATGGTACTCGTTCTATATCCGGAATATTCTAAATGATTCTAGCACTTGTGAAACAAAAATCTCCATAGTGCGTCTGGACACATTACATGATAAACAGAGAAGTTTTGGCTTTAAGGAAATGAGTCCTAGTTTGAATATTGTGTTAACTATGGTTGTAACTATAGTAAATTACATAAAAATGAGTCCCTGAAATCAAAAATCTTTTCCGCACTTTATAAAGGCATGGGTGTAGTACATTCAGTGTTACTATTTTATTGCAAGGCACGATGGTTATCACGAGGGAAATGTTTGTAACGTGTTTATGAATTAAGAGAAGAAATAGCCGTTTTCCTAGAAGAAGAAAACAGTCCGGAAGCTGAGAATTATCGTGACAGTTTATTTGTGAAGAAATTGACATGTTTTGAATATTCGAGAAATTAAATAACTTGAATCTTCAACTTCAAGGAGCAAATACACATATATTGGATATGAGAGAGAAAGTTAATGCTTTTTGTAGGAAATTGGAATTGTGGAGCAGAAATTTAAAGCATGAAAACTCAACAATGTATGCAAACTTGAGTGATTGTATTAAAACTTACAAGGCTGAAGAACAACATGTAAAAGCTGTTTTTGTAACCATTGAAAAATCATTTAGCAATGCTAGCGAAGAGTTTTAAAAAGTACTTTCTTGCTGACGACAAACTGATATGAATTTACAAGTGGGTAAGGAATCCATTTCAAAATATTTCTTAGGTCTCTAAATTGATGAGGAAGAAACCTTCATAGATTTCACGGCAAACGGCGCAACCAAACGACAGTTGAGTAATAAATCACTCTAAATTTTGGGCAAGAGTGGATGATAAGTTCCCTGCCGTAAAATCAAGAGCATTTCCCATTCTACTACTATTTTCAACATTTTACCTTTGTGATAACTGGATTTTCTCCGGTGGCTTCATTGAAGACAAAATTTAGATCTTAGATAAATATAGAAAAAAAACTGAGAGTGTCTATTTCTAATATTAAACCCTCCTTCGAAAAACTTTGCTCTGAAAGACAGGACCAAGGAAGCCGCTAATAATTATTAAATATGTTTTTAATTTAGTAATTTAATTTAATAAGTTAATTATTAAATATGTCAAAATTTATTTTTTTGTATGTGTGTGTGTGTTTTTTCCTTTCAGTCACTTAATTTTTTAAATAACACTTTCTCTTGGATATAGGAGATCTATATGCCCTAGTGGGGCGTGCCCCACACATAGAGAATCAATGGAATAAGTTATGTTTATTTCCTAATCAACGTAACATTTACATGCAGTTTAAAGCTTCTTAAAATCAATTTAAAAAAGTAAATATTTAACTTACTTAAGTTGCTGAAAAAATTCATCTCATTTAATGAAATAATTATTATTTTTAATAAGTTTAAAACTCTTTTTAATTAAAAAACATTGTAATAAATGCATTTATGCTTTAGAAATATATCGCTGAAATCAGAATTTTAAAAAATTTAGAATTTCTCAATAGCTGAAATTTTTTATTTATGAAATTATTTTAAAAATAAAATGATGGATCTTAAAACGTAATTTATTAGAAATACCAAAACTTAGATTGTTATGATAAATTCAACAGAAAATTCACCTTACAAATCATTTCCTCAATAAAAAGCATGCATAAAAACAATATATTCTATTGTTATGGAAACATATGTATAAAATTCAAAACAATATTTAACAATTTTCTTAGGAAAACAATAAAAAAATCTCCAATTCAAAAAACCCATACATTTTTCTTTAGTCTATTTCTATATAAATTCTGAAATAAAATATTTTTTCTGATTAGAAATAGACCACAAATGGTGTAGAATATGTTACATAAAATTGATTTTACTCATTTATTAAACAGATTTGATATTTAAATTGCATTAATTATATGAAATGTAAGCACTAACCAATTTTCAAATACATAAGTTATAAATATCTAAAAAATTTGAAAGAAAAATTGATTTTTGAATTCTTAGCATTTTACAATATTCTTACCGGTAGAATAAAATAGTATTTATGCTAAATAAATTACCAGTACTCAGACGTGATACCATGAAAACGCTTCGCTTCTCAGAAAAATCTACCTCAAATATTATGTTACATGAAATAAGGGTATGAAAATAATTTAAATATTTTAATAATGTTTTTTGCTTCCTAAATGTTTTGAAATGATTAAATTGGAAATGCAGAATAACAATGGAGCATTAAAATTATTCTTCCAGATATGATTCTTGAAACTAAAGGAAATAAATTTGCCTAAAAAGCATTTCAACAATAAAAATGTGCATTATTTAAAGTTAAACAACCTTAGATAAAAAAACTCAAAATATTGATTTTTATTTATATCTATATAAAACTTTCCAGTTATAACGGTATCTTTGAGCATAAGAAAAATTAATTTAAAAATATTTTAAAATGAAATGATACATAAAAAATATTTTACGTAATGTTTTATATAAATGCACCAACAAGAAGAAAATAAAATTTCCCATATGGTGATTTTCGAAAGAAGGAGAAAGAAGTCATGCAAGTAAAAGATGTTTTAATGCCCTTCTAATACATACTACAGAAACGTTATTATTGAAAATCTTTTAAAATGGCACACAATTAATGAAGGATTTCTGAAACCATAATTGCATTTACATATTTTAAACAAAAAGTTAAATCAAAATCAGTATCCGCATTTATCATAATCCTTTATATTTTAGATATTGAGTTGCATGTATTTGGAGATTCAAAGGAAATTAAAATCACTATTTGCATTTTAATTTGTTTTCATATACGTATTGTAGTTTATTAACAGCACATTTTTTTCTGAATATTAGCGGAAACATTATATAGTTACACAGTTTGTCTAAAAGTAAACAAAGAAACCACTAATACACTCCAAAGAAAATTTAGTAGTTAATGTAAGCATTTACATAGACAAGGAAAATAATATGCATTGGCTAAGCTTATATAATAGAAAATAAAGTACTTAACAAGTATCTCATAAAATTGAAAGAGTGTTTTCCACCTTTTCAAGTAGAAAATGCTACAGTATTGCGCATACGATGTAACAGTTATTTGAATTTTATTTTTTATGACAACAAAAAAAGACTATTTTTCGGTTGGAAGAAAAAGATGCTTAAAGTCCCTAAATGTGACTGAATTGTTCTCTGCGTCATTCAAAGGAAACAATCATTGAACTCATTTCGTGTATTTCTTTTGTAAGCACGTCTACTTCAATATATATATATATATATATATATATATATATATATATTATATATATATATATATATATATATATATATATATATATAATATATATATATGTGTGTGTGTGTGTGTGATTTTCTCTTTGTATTACTGTTTACTGTTGATATAATTTCCATACTATATAAAATTAAATTCATATTTATAGAATATTTTTAATATATTACTTATGGTTCATATTGATAAATATAGCAAATAAGCACAAGAAGAGTCCACATGTATTTATCACTTGTGATACTGATGAATATTTTTCGTTGTTTTTTACTTTAGCTGTAAAATTGTAATTGCTTTCGATAATTTCTTTTGACATATTATTACATGAAACGCATTATAGGAAAATAAGTTATTGAAATTACAAGCTTCAGAAAAAAAACCCAAACATGATATTTTTTGCTAATGATATTGAAGAATACTCGAAAACATATATAGAAAAAGTAATTTTATTAAGCTTTTTAATATTTTTGAATCATAAGAATTATTAAACTTCTTATTTTAAATCAATATTCACTGTATAGTTTATTATTTGCACATGAATATATTACCTAAAACTTGTAAAATTCAATTCTTTACATCTTTTCCAAAACTTCTTGAAATTATTATGTATAAAGTACAGTTTACTATGCATCAAAAATGTTTTAATGGCTACATTGTTTGAAAAATTTACACTCTTTTAATTTTATATAATTTTCGACCAGGAACGAATAAACCGGAAGTTATATTAAGTTTTCTACCCTCCTGTACATTCAACCTGTATTTCTTTTATTTTACAGTTAACTGTATATTTTATTATACATATTTTAATTATTTTTACAAATACTTTTTAAAATATGGTTTCTTAGTGAACTAAGGATCTCAATAAGTGTAATAAACTTCAAAGATACTCCATTTTTTGTACAATTAATAATTGTGTTTTAAAATCCAAAAGAAAATTTCTTCCATGTCTAATTAATTTAAATATTTATTTAACTTTTAAGTTCTTAAATAAATATATTGTAGTAGTATACTTAATATATTAATTTTAATTTAATAAGAAAAAGTCCTCATAATTTTAAATTAGAATTCCTAATTAAAACAAAATATTATCAAAACTCCATATCTTATTTATTATTTGTATTAAATTTTCAACGATATATTGATTTCCAGCAAAGGTAATCCAGAATTACATTTTAAATATTTAAAATAAAATTTATGAATTAAAATTATTAACAAATAGCATGCTTCTGAAGTCATATTTGCTTTGCAAGTTTATATAAAATATTAAGCAGAAAAGAATTGCATTCTTTTTTATTTATAAATTATTATATATATTTATAAACAACACATTGCAAAAATTTAAACCATTGGAGCAACTTATATTTTTTTGGAAATTTCACTTAAAAGAAATGTATAAATATTTTAACGATACAAGATGTGAAAGTGAAGCGAATAAATTTAATTTGGAACGAAAAACACCTTAAACATTTTTTAATTTTATAAAAAAAAACTCATAATCTATTATAATATATTATTATCAGATTGCATATTACTTACAAGGTTCTCTTATTTCCATAAAAATTATAATTAAAATTAAATAATTAATAAAACTAATATTAAATGTATAATTTATATTTATTTTTAAGTCTCATATATTCTTCTATCTATCGAAAATAAAAGTAAATAAAATTATTAAATTCTCACAAAATAATTAATTACGCTTCCAAGTATTTTACATTTTTTGTATTATTTATTTTACACTGTCAATAATTCAAAACTGTAAAATAAATGCAAAACAAAACTATTCATTTTCTGAAAAAAGTATAGGAGATTTATAACTGTATAATAGTAATAGTATGTTAATTTTTTATATTTGTTTCATAACAAAAGCAAGAATATTAGCATCCTTTTTAATCGTCAAAATATTTGTTATTTATTGTTACATTAAATATATACAATTAACTTTAATACAATAATAAATTAAAAAGCCTTTAAAATTGCCCATTCGTGCATTCATAATATAAAAATATTATATATTATATATAATATTTTTATATTATGAACTAATATAATATAGTTTTTTTTTATATACTTTAAAGTAACTGAAGTATAAGGTTTAGAATTCTGCAAAATCTAAAATTTTATATTAAACAAAAAATTATATATATATAATATATATGTATATATATATATATATATATGTATATATATATATATATAAATATATATGTATATAAATATATATATATATATGTATATATATATATATATATATATATATATATATATATATATATATATATATATATATATATATATATATATATATATATATATATATATATATATATATATATATATATATATATATATATATATATATATATATATATATAATAACAGAATACAACATAAACTTTCACTTAAAGTACCATCAAGCTGCCTAAAAAAAGTTTTAGTAATTGAAAATCAATCACACAAACAGTTTGCATTTTATAGGTGCCCGTAATGTATTTCTAAAAACGTGGTTTTATTAAGAAGCAATAAATCATAATTTTTAAGTTCTCAAAATTGTACTTTGGAGGTGATTAATTATAAAAGCGCAAAAAATTCTGCAGGAGAATTAATAAATATATTTTTAACCGTAAAATACACTGCACTGAGCTAAAATATACTCCATGAAATGCTACCTTTTTTTTTTACACTGTAACTCTTACGAGTAACAAATTTAATGAGTACAAATATAATCAATCAAAAATTATTGAAAGGTCATTTATTTATATAAATATATATATCATCTTGTTCAATTACCACAAAAAAGGTTTTTTTTCTTAAAATGTACTTTTTGTAAATAGTAAAAAATGTTGAAAATACACGAAATTTGAAAATCTATCTATAATTAATATATTAGCAATGATTGAAACATTTTCAATGTTTTCTCCCTAAATTTACAACTAAGCATTTATAAATATTAATATTAAGAAATAACCTATTTAATATTTAATGCTCAGTGCTGTGTAAGATTCTACACACACACACACACACATACACACACACACACATACACACACACACACATACACACACACATACACACACACATACACACACACACATACACACACACACACGCATATATATATATATATATATATATTTATTTATATATCATTTATTTATAAAAATTAAGCGATAATAAATGTGAAATATAAAATTGCATAACGAATGCTTTTCTAGACGAAATTATTCTTAGCGTTTCAGTTAAAAATTCATCAACGTATCAGCTAGTTTAGAGAGCATTCATTATAAATTGTGTAATATTATAATCTAATCTATATCAAATTCTCTTTTTCAAAGATTCATAACAGATTATGAAAAATCATATAATTTTCAACTAAAAATATGATTTCGTATGTGTTTCTAATTAAATAAAATGCTTAAGATAATGTCTAACAGAAATTAACTACAGTCAATATCCTGTGTTATTCATTCATAAAACGATCTATTATTATTAATGCGTTAATATTATATTATATGTATTATTAATTCATAAGGCGTTAGATAAAAAAATAATGTGAAATAAATTCTTAAAAGCAAAACCAAAAGATGGATTAAAAAACGTTAATATCAAAGCCATGAGACAATCAGCCAATTACATGCATAATATATGAAGCTAGATTCTAGCAACATTTGAAAGATAAGTCTTCTTACTCGGAAAAAGAAAGCGTAAAATCTAATTTCATCTGTTGGGCGTTAAAAATTTGTTATGATAAAAGTACATCTTTCTTGCTTAAATTATTTTGTTTAGGCATAAAGGCTTTCATGTTTACCAACTAAAACAAGTATAAGTTTTATAAAAAAAATACGATAATATAACTAGTTTTTAGTTTTATAAAATATAAAATTTTTAAGTAGGGAAAATTTCAGCAAAATAATACAAATTTAACATTTTAAATAATCATATTTTTGGGTGATATAGAAAAAATGAATGTGGGCTTAAAAAATTAAAAATGTAAAGAAAACATTGTTTACAATAAATAAATCTAATGACATTATATTTGGAATTTATTACACTTGCAAAATGTGAGAAACTACAGATAATGTTATATCTTGGAAATAAAACTACATGTTCATAAATCTAAATTTAAGGACAGAAGTTTGTATTTTAAAATATACATTAATCATCTCGTTTAGAAAGAGCCGGAAACAAATCTTCAACGTACGAAAATGTAAATATAGAAACATTAGCATAAAGCACTTAAAAATGCAAACTTTATTCGAATACCGTTTCAAATGTTGATCACATGTTAATTTTTGTTTCACTTAACGTATGAAACGTATTGAAGGTAAAAATAAAGACATTTTACCATAATTTGTGTTTACTTGCAGCACTTTAGGGATTAATCAAGACAAATTATTTGTTTATATTGTATTGTTTCCAACATTTTAATAAGCAATTTATATTTCAGTTTAGCATTGTTATATTCTCAAACTTACAGGCTTCTTAGTGTTTCATTCTACAAAATTATCTGATGTGAGTATCCTGATACGATACATTAATTACATTTAACTATTCGATGCCAAGAATTCTGACGACTCGTTGGTTGATTGGTTGGGTTTTTTGGTGCAAGGTCCAAAAAAGGACAAGCTGCGCATTCTAACCACTCAGTTGTCTTCTTAGCAAAGTGATAGATATTTTTATGCATGCATTTGTGTATGCTTGCTTTGTGTATGCATGTTTTGTATTTTTATGCTTGTTTTGTATCCAACTTAACAATTTCCTAAGTCTTTATACCTTTCAAGTTGTGATCAAAACATTTTAATTAGTAAAATAAGGATTTTAAAATGATATAATATATTAGATGTGTTAATTCATTATATATCAATGGTAAATTATATATTAATATCACATTAAGACAATAAATAATAATGAAACGAAACTTCAACTGACTTAGGGAATATTTTCGGTAGGTAAAAATGCATTACATCAATAAATGTTCTAGGGTTTCGTCCTTAAACTAACGTAGAGTTAAAATATTCAAAGCAGGGAAACTCTTGCGACTGCATCTAATTTCCCTAGAGCTTCTAGTAAAAGACAGCGTCCCACATATGTCTGATAAAGTGAGATTTGTATTTCCGAATTTTGCGATAAGATTTACTTCCAGAAAAATTTGCCTTTCCTTTCCTTGATTTTTAAAAGATATCAATATTCATTTATGCTGAAGGTTACTATTACTTTTCTTTTGAAATTTAGTAAATGGGAAAAACACTTTCTCAGTTAAAACAATTCAAAAGTTCGTACACATGAAAAATAATTTTTTGCAATAGTCCATATAATTTCAAATAATTGTTAATGTTACTAAAAATAGAGAATTATCTATTTTTAACTGAACTTGACAATGTGTTACGTTAAAATATTTAGTTTTCATTGAAAATTAACTATTATTAAGATTCATTAGCTATTATTATTAAGAATATTCATTAGCTATGGTTCATTAGTTAACTTCATATATATGTATATATATTTTTTTTATTAGATTTATCAATTTTTCTATATGTGTGTCAAAGTGCTTCCAGGGAAAAGCAGCATATTTTTTACTAAATGAATTTATGTATAGAAAATTTAATAAATTAATCATCATAATCAAAAATAATAAATGTGTTGCTTAAAAATGAATTTAAACTGAATTTAAAATAACCTTGAATACCTGATTCGTGAAATTGAAGAACATGCTTAAAATAAATTCTTAAAGTAGTTGTAAGGTTTTGATATTTGTTGATTTCTATATATATATTTGAAATATTATTAATTTATCTGAATTTTACTTCGAATGTACAAGATAACTTTAAATAAAAAGATACCAAACATAAGTCATTTTTTAATATTTTTAGAATGATTTATTGTAAATAGTAAATATGTAAAAAATTTAACAAACAAATCGTTCATTATTACGATGGGGCTTATATTATTTTAAATTGTCTTTTATACTATTAATTTAAAGAAATTAAAATCAACTATTTTTAAATTTACAATGTAATAGAAAAACGACAGTTCTAACTTTTGGGGCGAGAAATTGAATTATTGATCCATTGAGTAATGCTTGAATGACATGAATTGTTCCAAAATTAGAATTTTTGATTTAAAATGTTATGTATTGTTCTCGTAAGTTTTCGTTAGTGCTAGATTTTTTTCTTTAAGAAGTAATTAGAATATTTCTCAAGTACATTCTGTATGTATTTAAAATATGAATTTTACCAGTTTTCTTTAGTTTTTATCCTCTTTTGATGTAATTGACTTCATTCTAAAAAAATATTTTTAACTCATATAAAAAAGTAATTCTTTACATCTTCAAGATAATATATTCTGAGTTTTATTCTGATAATATTATTAACAATGACATATTTAGATAAATAAGTTTAAAAATACCACCTAGTGGATAGCAAAACCATAAGTAAAATTTACTCAAAAAAAATACTCATGTCTTACGTGTACCTGGAACTGCTTAGCTTTTTAATTATTTTAATACCCTTTAAAATTAATTTTAATAAATGAAACATTTATTACTTGTTTCAAGAAAAACATTACAAATTAATTCATATAGACTTATAAACTCTTACGTTCAAGAAAAAAAATTATTTATAAAAACGGAAATACATAATCAAATGAAATTGCTCAGTCAAATTCATGCTATGTAACCCCATAAATAAAGTCGTAATTACATCAGAATTCCTTTCGAGACCATCAAAAAGAAGGTAACTTCCCATTTCAGCTTGAGTTGTCTTCTTATCCTTCAAGCGAAAAGACACAATGTGAACATTGCAGTGGTCAAAGAGTGACCAAGACTGATTTGGATGTTAGTCCATCCTAAATAGCGTCTCTGAATGCAATGTTCTGACATTATTCTTGAAAGATAATGAAAAAAAAACAGAAAATGACCCTAGAAAGAGGGAAATTCCGAACAAAGAACAGTCACGAAAGCAGAAATGGAAGAAAAAGAAAACACTGTTACTCTATTGGCTTAATGGTGCTGAAGAAATACTATGTACGTGAAAAAATGTCATATATAAAAGAAAAGTATTTGCTCGCGTGAGGAACCCAATAAGCTGCTGTTGAAAAGTATGTGATAGTTTCACGGGAAAGAATGTGAAATTTGTTATCTTTTTATTGGAGCTTATCAGTAAAAAAAAATCTTTAAATATCTAGTAAAATATGCGACTTAGGTATACAATTAATCATTAATAATACAATGTTTAATCTATATAATACATGTAGACTGAAAATAGATGCTATTTCATGAATATTTTTTTATTTAAATTACATTTCATTCATTCAAATTTAATTTAAATTAAAACTTTCAAGCGAAGTTAACAGTATTCATAAAAATTTGGTAGAGAGGTGTTAATGTACTCGCGGGCAAGTATTTATTTTAAAAACTTCGCATAAATCAAATAATCAGTGCATTAATTTTAGATTTATTAATTTATTCCTAAGAATTTATTTTTAAGGAGTTCGTGTTAATTTGGGTACTATTTATGAGAATTAATGTAAAAAGTAAAATGTGATTTGATCAATTATGTTACTTTTGAATTTCAAAGATATTTTAGAAAAGAAAACAAAACATATCAATTAATGTCAAAATTATTGTGCGTTAGCATTAAATTTTTACATAACAAAACATTCTTAAGAGGAAAATGAACAATGTATATTTTTTAACTGAAACAAATACATAGGGACACAAATTCATAAAATATCTTCTCATATGTTTCAATCATTTTCTTTTTATTTTTGTATTTTTATAATAGTATAAATGTTTTAAGAATTCCAGTTCTACTCTTTTTCATTTTAAGAAAAGTTAGAAAAAATTAAACAGAAATATATGTAATAATATGTGAAAAAATACTAAAGTACTTGAAATTTCCTTTCACAGGTTATTGCAGTCAAATATTTCTTATTTGGTAAAGAAGAAGATCAAAGAATTCAGAAAAATTTCTAACAATGAATACGTCTGCTAGAAAATTCATTCCAGGGCAATCACATACTATGACGGGCTGTAGTGACTGATATTTTTATGAGCACGAATGCATGGAACATCTGTTGTCTTTCTTTTAATTCTTAATGATTTCTTTCCTTTTTCAAATTTAATTCTTTTATTCTTAACTTAAGTTTCATAATTTTGATGCAAAATACTTGAGTTTAAAATATTAATTCATTTATAAACTTATGAAACTGTAAGCGTGTTTCTTGTATGAACCAAATTGTTCTGTATTCCAATATTTTCTCGAAGCAAAAGCTAAATATTTGGATTTACATCAACCATGTATAGATTGTACATGATGAGACCAGCTGTCTGTATCCCTTTACATCAGGATTTTTAAGATATGTTTGAGTTGAGTGGGTCAACAGTCGACTATTTGGCTGATAAATGCTCACTTAATTAAAATATAACTGCACTACGTACATCTGTATTCCAGTTTATTTCCCGAAGTGGTAGTGAACGTTCATTATTTTTCAGAGAAATTTGAACCCACTATGATCCAACAGACATCCATAAATAAAAACCAATTGTGTTGCCATTACTTTAAGTGTACAGGGAAACACATATTTTTACGCGGAACCATGAATGTTAAAATCTAAACTTATGAATGTGACTAAATTCGATGCTTATGTGTGCTCTTAAGAAGGAATATGAGGTCATTTTCTCTTAAAAGAGGGCACGAGCCACTTCATGGTATTTCTATCAGGGATTCTTATCTTGAGAGGCAAGCAATTCATAGCAAGAATTGACCAATTCGATCATAAAGTTCGAATTTAAGAAAACGTTCTAGGTAGATTTTAAGGGCTCATAGTTGCTATCTGTCATTCTAAAAGGATTCTAGAAGCTTAGCACTACCATAGGAGATGAATGGCTATCAGTTCCATCCTAACAGAGGTATCACATAATTTATTGCCTCGCTCATCAGTTTAAGAGCTGTATTGATATTAGAAGAATCAAACAGCATAACAAATGTGCCTAGTAGATAACAATTGGCACATTCAATTCACCCATTTCCTAAATGTATTAATTTGTATAAAATACTACTATCCAATATTTTTTCTGAATTTTGATGACAATTGCATATTAGGAGAACATATTAGTAATTTTAAACATGTGACTACTTGAGTAAACTCTAAGTTTGTTTTGTTTTTTTTTTAAATTTTGATTCTAAGGAATATATAAACATTGAATTAAAGAGATGTATGTAGCAAAATTTTAAGCTCATTTACTTCACGTAAGATAGCAACTGTTTTAACAAAAATTATAGTTTAGCAATTTTAATGCAAGCCCATTTCTAAGACTATATTACTAAACGAATAAGTTACCATTTGACTATCAGTCCATTTTTTACTTGGATCAAATTTTTATCTCCATTGAAAAATACTGTTTTAAAAATGTGGTAATTGGAGTTTTGGTTCAATTTATAAGTGTTTCCGCCATGGATAATTTTAAAATCTGCTATCAATAAAAGTTTTAAAAGCTGTAAAATTATTATTTTATTTACCAGAGAAACATAGAAAGTTGTATTTATTTTTAAAGCATTTACATTAGTTTTGTCTAGGATATCAAAGTGAAAACTGACCTTGCTAATCTCTTATTAAAATGTTAAATTAAATACAACCCTTGTATATTTAGTATTTTCCGTTAATATTTAATGGAAAAGTATATAATATATTTTGTTATTCTTAAAATCAATCATATTCCAATTTCTCTATGATACTTCGTTTTTAAGTTACCAAATCAGAATATAGTGTATTGATAATAGACTATATTCTGATTTATCAAATCAGAATATAGTGTACAGAATATAGTGTATAATCAGAATATAGTGTCTCTTTCTAACAAATTACGTTGACAATATTGCAAGTGTGTGCATTCGAAATAAGTAATTACATACGAAATTCCAAATAAATTGCTAAATATACATGGAAATTCCTTAAATTAACATCACTTCAAGATAATAATGTTGAGTAACATTTTTCAAATTCTATTATTTGCTAAACAATTCACTTCATATTTATTATGATAGAAATATATAAATTACTGTTATTGAAATGAGTAAATATTATGATTTCTATTTAGTAAAACTTTTCAATTCATTTATTTAGTCTGTGATATCAAATAAATGAAGTTATTTGAATTTGATCTTGCGTTGTAGATAGTCTAATATCTGTCAATTTATACAAATATTTGTAAATTATCCACAACATCTTGTGTTTTCTTGATGGAACTAACTATCTGAAATGATCCTCCAAGAAAATGTAAAGTATTATGTCTGTATTCACATGTCTTAAGGAATTGATTAAATATCCGTATGATAAACTTATGATGACGCACACACATATTTGTGCACAAAGAAATATGGATTTCTAACTCTTTAATTTTAAAAAATTTAATTGACAATTGTAATAAAGCAACGCCATCTAGCGATTATAAGCGAACTGAGAGTACCAGACGAGCTCTAACCCTAGAGCATAATGCTGCTCGATTATGATCGTCGGAGTTTTCCTTGTTTTAATATTCTTCTGTTTTCATTTTCTGTGTAGCGTGTGTGATTTACCTGTGTGTTTTTTTAATGTTAAATAAATATAGAAATAAGCTAGCCGTGTGTTAAATTATTCTTCACACATATGACATAGAAAATCTGACGTCCAAGACGTGTGGCTGAATCCAAAACGATAAGTATATTTTTGTTGTGATTTACATTTTGTTGAATCGTCGGAGTTGATGAGTTTATCCAAACTCATACAATCTAAATTCATATTGTTTATCCAAACAATCATATATAAATTAACTTTGGCTTATCCAAGCTTTTAAAAATATATATATATATATATATTTCGAGCAGCAGATCCGCTTACATGTCTCTTTGTTATTCATTTCTATTTTATGATTATTTTGCTTCTGTTTTGTATCAATGTGTGAAGTGTTTAATATTATTTTATATATATATAATGTGTTTAAGTAGTCGTATAATTTAATCATTTATACTGAATATTAAAGGCGAAATCAGGTTACTTTAAAAACGAAATTTGCAAAATTGTTGGAAAAATAAGTTAGTCACCCAGACCACTGCCACTTGAAGCTACGCGCTTGTTTTGTTTTCTTATCTTTTAGGAATGCGATTCTGTTCCCGCAACAGAAATTTATTACTTTCAAGTGCCTTTCGAAGGAAGGAAGGGGTCCTTTTTTTTTCTCATAGCTAAATAATTCTTAAAAGAGAATCTTATTTCTCGATGAATGTATATTTTATTTTATAGTAAATAAGTATAAGATTTATTGAAATTGAAATTGAAACTTATTCAATGAATAAAGTCATATGTGTTCATTATATGTGTGTGTGTGTGTGTGTGTGATATATAATATTGTTTTTGTATGCATTTGCTTATTTAATTGCATTTAAATGATTTTAGGAATTACAAAAGAGAATTTTATCAATTTTATAAATATGTAATCTTTCATACATGTTCTGTTTTAAATCAAAAACAAAAGTATTGAATTATTAAAGCAATATATTGCTAAGTATTATTTAAAAGAAATTTATTTGAAAATTTATTTTTGATTCTTGTATTGATCTTATTGTTGTGGAAAATGTGTATTTTTTTTATATTAGTTACATTATCTAATGATTCATATTTCTGAGAATGAGTATCTGTCATTATAAAATTATCTGTTACTGCATATATAATTTATGTTTGTGGTCTATGGAAATAATTAAATAATCTATTTGAAAGAATTTATGAATATTCTTAATGATTTTTGTGCACTAATAAGAAAATATTAAATACTCTATGAATAATATTTCTGAAATTAATCTGTATGTTTGTATTGTTTTCTATATATTCAAAAATTGTTTTAAAATTTAAATGATACTTTTTATAT
The DNA here is from genome assembly GCA_030067965.1 of Latrodectus elegans. NCBI lineage: Eukaryota > Metazoa > Arthropoda > Arachnida > Araneae > Theridiidae > Latrodectus > Latrodectus elegans. The sequence continues at coordinate 42,026,818 of CM057816.1, read as the reverse complement.
ATACAATTCACAAGGTTATTATTTTCGTATGAAGTAGTAGGTAGTGATGATTTTACAGTGTTTGTGTTATATATTTAATATTTTTAGTAATTGTACTGGCTAGTTTCTAGTATTATTTTAATTATTTACTACAAAAGTATTACTTGTTGTTTTGTTATTCCAATAATTGAAATACATAATCTTCTTTTAAAATGGCTATACTGAAGTGTTTGATTTGATGTTTCTGGTATTTGGATAATTTTATGTTTAAGAATTTTCTTTTGGTATCATTTGATTTTCTAAATATTTCACTAATATTGAAAGACTTTGGTAAAAATGGCTTTTCTTGGCGAATCTAAAAAACAAGACCTCCGAACTCTTGCAACAGAGCTTGGTTTGTCTGTGTCTGATGCGATGAAAATAATTGACCTTAGAGAACTTATAACTAAAAGTGATAATTATGAAGAAGAACTTGTGAAAAACATACTTAGTGTTATAATAGAAGATCGCTTAGAGGCTGAAAAAGTAGCAGAATTTGAGAGATTAGCAAAAGAAAAGGAAATTGAAGAAGAAAGGTAGCGTAAATTACAAGTTGAAGAACAATTGCGTTTAGAAAATGAACGTGGTTTTGAATTGGAAAAGCTTAGGCTCCAGCTCGAAGCTCAAAAGGCATCTACCTCCATTGTAGGCGCTTCTGATTCTGAATGTCAAAAATTCGAACTTAATCGTATCATTCCTAAATTTAATCCAAAAGAGGATGAAATTGGTCTATTTTTAATTATATTCGCGAGACAGTTGAAATTTATAAATCTTCCTGAGTCTTCTTGGATACCATATTTAATTGGATCTTTGCCAACTGAAATAGCACAACTGCTTGCTAGAGAAAATGAACAAGATGCACAAAATTACCAAAAGGTGAAGGAAATGCTCCTTAAAAGATTTAGGGCTACTGCTGATAAGCTTCAACAGTTATTCTCACAACACAGAAAAGGTTCTGATACAACATGGCGAGACTTTTACTTTGAATTAGCCTCTTATTTTGAGGGATGGATAAAAGAAATGAATATTACAACTTTTGATCAACTCAAAAGCTTAATAATTGCTGATCAAATTAAGAAACGAACTCCACCAGAAGTCAAAGATCATTTTCTTGATTCTTGGGCAAACTGGATTAATCCTCTAGATATAGCTGAAAAACTGGATGCTTATGAGAATGTCCGGAGAGGAACAAAGAAGCAATTGAACCAGTCTCAAAGGGAAACATATTCAAGAGATGCAAACAGAAAAACTATCCCAGATAGAAAATTTCGTCCTGTGATCAATGCTACAGAAAATGCTCAAAATCGATATTCAAAAGTTCCAATAACTCGTTCCTCTACTTCTAGATTAGATGGAAGATCATCTATCCGATGTTTCGGTTGCGGAACGCCTGGAGTTATCAGATCAAAATGTTCTATTTGTACAAGTTCTAAACATGAAGATACAACTGTTAATTGCATGAACTTATTCATTAATAATATAAATACAGATATGTCAAGTATGATTCTCTTCGAATTGTTTGGTAAGAAGATTGCAGTTTGCGCAGATACTGGTGCTTCACATTCCATTGCAGGAGAAAATTTATATAACTTTTTACGAGATAATGGAGTTGCTTTTGAAAACAAGAAAATTTCGTTCACTCTTGCTGATGGAAAACTTCAGTCCATGGTTGCCCTTAAAACCATCGTCAATCTGTGTATAGAAGGTAAAAGTGTGTCAACAGAACTTCTCGTTCTACCTGAAGCCAAGGATAACAGCACACTCTTAGGAAGAGATTTTCTCCATGCAGCTGGCATTGTTCTCAATGTCCAAAATGGGACCTGGCATTTTTGTGAAAATCCACAGAGACAGTATTTGTTCTATGTAAAACCTACTAATGCAAGAAAAGCATCAAACATTTCTAAAACTTCAGTGGTGCCTGAAACTACAACTATAGTTCACTTGAGAAGCCATGAAGGGAGACATCTAACAGAGACGCAAAGAGGCAAACTAAATTGCTTACTTCAAAGTTACAAGCATTGTTTTGAACCAGGGGGAGAGCCCACTCCTTTCATTAAGCACAGAATAGAGACATTAGACCCTCATCCTGTAACTGTTCCACCGTATCGTATGTCTCCAGCCAAGAGAGAAATACTTAAAGAACAGTTGGCAGATCCAGATCTGAAGAAAATTATCGATTGTCTGGAAAGCAATTAAAAGGATGAAAACTTTGCTAACTATATCAGTCGAGGATATATAATGAACGAAGGTATTTTGTATCGTTATTCGCCTGAAACGGATTCAGACGATGCGCAATTGGTTGTTCCTATCCAAGAACGACGAAGAATTCTGCAAGAATACCATGATGCTCCTACAGCTGGTCATTATGGAGTAGAAGGTACCTACAATAAGATAGCTTCCAAATATTATTTCACAGGCATGAGGAAGTACATCTCTGATTATGTCAAAACATGTGCGGAATGTAATCGGTATAAACCAACAAATCAGAAACCTGCTGGTCTGCTTAGAACGCCTATTTATGCAAAGATTCAGAAACTCTTGCTATTGATCTCTTTGGTCCTCTTCCAGAAACTTCAACAAGAAAAGAAATGGATATTTATTGTGGAAGACACGAGTACCAAATGGGTTGAGTTATTTGCTCTTAATGAAGCCACAGCGTCAAACTGTGCCAAAACGCTACTTGAGGAAATTTATCTACGCTATGGACTTCCTCGGAGATTAATCAGTGACAACGGATCTCAATTTGTTGGTGCCGTCATGCAACAAATTTGTCATTTGTTAGGTATCAAACAGGACCTTATCCTTGTTTATCATCGTCAAGCGAATCCTTCTGAACGTAAGAACAGAGATTTGAAACCTAGATTAGCCATCTTAGTAGGCGATGCGCATGATACCTGGGAAGAACATCTTCCGATGATTCGTTTTGCCATGAATACAGCTAGATGTGACACCACTGGTCACACTGTCGCTTATCTGCAATTCGGCAGAGAGCTTAGGACGACGGATGATGTTCGTCATGACATGAGATCATTTATTAATAATGATAACTTTGTCCCTGAAATAACGCCTTATTTGAAAAGGTTTGCTCGCCTGACTCCTCAAATCAGGAGCAGTAGAACAAAAACAAGATAGAAGAAAGATCTATTTCCTGACAAAAGACATAGACAGGCTTACTATAAGCCAGGTGACAAAGTATGGATTACTCTACATCAAATAAGTAATTCCAGGAACGAGAAAAGTAAATAATTTATGCCAAGACGTGAAGGTCCATACCTCATACTTACAAACAGGTCTCCTACCACATATGATGTTGCAGATCCTGCTGCACCTGATCAAGTGTTAAGTACATATCATACGAATGTGATAAAGCCATACCAACTACCTTAATCGAAAGACAGAGGTCCAGTTGCTCCCTTAAGAAAACGAGGGAGACCTCCAAAAATCAGACAGTCAAATCCTGGCTCATCATCGAGATGATTTCAGAGCCAGAGGGGGAGTCTGTAATAAAGCAACGCCATTTAGCGATCATAAGCGAACTGAGAGTACCAGACTAGCTCTAATCCTAGAGCCTAATGCTGCTCGATTATGATTGTCGGAGTTTTCCTTGTTTTAATATTCTTCTGTTTTCATATTCTGTGTAGCGTGTGTGATTTACCTGTGTTTTTTTTAATGTTAATTAAATATAGAAATAAGCTAGCCGTGTGTTAAATTATTCTTCACACATATGACATACAATTGATTTGAAACTTATTCGAACTTTTTGATTTTAAGCTATGCTTCTTATCAAGAAAATTTTTGATTTCTTAATATTTCAATTTTATGTCTTTAACTTGTTGTTTACAACACAGTTAAAATTTTTAAATGATCTGATTAAGTATTGGTTTTAGGATAATTATATCTGAAATTAAAAAAAAAGACTTTGTATTGACAGTAAATTTTGTTAAATGCTCAAGGAGTTTTACTAATTAATTTCCAATATTATTATGAAACATTCTTAATAGAATGAATGTTGTCATTTTTATATATAGATGATTTCAAATTTTTTGAAATTTGAAAATGTCAAAATAATTTGTAGTATCATTCATGATTTTCATGTTAAATAATTTATTTATGTAAAAAGTTTCAAAAAGATAAATGAGAGATAAGTGTTTAAATGTTAACTATTTAACGTTCTCAAAAATTTAACTTTTGCATTTGTAGCGATTCAACACGATGTGATGAATTTATTAAATTTAAAATAACGAATTTTAGTTTTCTTAGTATAAAATGTACAATAGAAAATAACTACGAAATTTCGTGTTTTGAATTGCTCAACGAAAATTCCAAAACATAATTGAAGTAAACTATATTACTTAAAAGTATAATGGTGCATTGGTGAAAACACGGAAGTATATAAGCAAATTAAACAATACATAAAAATATTTCAATGTTAGAAAATAACAATCATTTAAAATATAATAAATGATATGATCAATTATAAATATAGTATACCAATCTTTTTTAAAATTTATACAATAAGATTCTTCGCAAAAGAGTATTAGAAAGATAAAAATTATAAATTATAAAATATCAAAATTAAATAACAGCATGAATTTCTTTTAATATAATTTTGATATTTAAATGTTTTGTATAATAATGATAACCTATATTAATGATGAAATTGTTTTTCCGAGATAAAACTAATAAGAAACTTTATATCCAAAGTTGCAAAAAGTTGGTACAACTCCTTCTTTATTGGCTAAGTCTTAGTTAGTCAAGCCTAATCAAGCATTCCTTCATCAAATAAGTATCCAATTTCTCACATATGAGAAATAACCACCATCAAATTCACCCGGTATAAGGAATCTCATTACGCTCACTCACGTTCCTGCTGTTGGTAATAATCTTCTGTTTATTATAGATGCTGAAATACTAAAGAATGCAGACCAAAGACATAAATATGCTATGAAAACAACAAAGTGTATCCTTATCCTTATCTAAATTAAAAACGTAAAATAGAGGTAATTTTTATATCTAAATGTGTCTCAATGGATTAAATAGAAATTGAAACGTCAAATTCTTGATGATTGAAAAGCTATGGATTCAATATAAAAAATCATTGTGCAGAATTTAATTTTAATGTGGAATGTAAGCTTTATTTATACTTGGGATCTTCTAATATATATTAATGTTCTAAAATTAATTAAAATTATAAATTAAAATTTTAATTTATAGTTTTAATTGATTTAAGATTGAAGATGAAATAATTACTAAAATAAATAATTAAAACATAAGGTAATTTGGGTTTTAAATATGTTAGAAGTTTTAATTATAATTTAAATTTGAAAATATTTTCTTATTATTCTAAAATCTTTCTATTTGCCTAGATAAATTTCTGTTTATTGGTTTTGGATTGTATACTTTATAGCGTGATAAGCGATTATGTTTATTTAATATTTTTCTGTTTAATTTTTTTCTGAACTACGAAATATTTCCATAATTTAACTCGATTCGATGAGTTAAATTATGGAAATATTTCGTAATTCTTTCATCGAGTTTCTCGATGGATTACATATTTCCATCGAGAAACTTTTATTCAGGTTAAGTAATAGTTCCTTAGTTGTTTTATATAATCTTCTTAATACATTCCATAAAGTATTCCTAAGATCTATAAGAACCTCAAAAATTTATAAACTTGATTAGTTACAATTAATACACAGGAAAAAATTTGCAATTGGATAAAGAATGTTTATCACTAAATTTGAGTTATTTCATTAGACAAAATAATAACTTCTATGTTAATATTCTCAGTGTGTTAAAATAATTCAACTTGCTAAGAAATAGTTCATACAATGTAAATAAAATATTAAGTCTTTTAAAACAAAATATATTCAAAAATGCTACATGTGACTTAAAGCGGAAAATACCAAAAGGGCTTTATTTTTTGGAAATTCCTATTGGTGAGAACTAGTAAATAATAAGTATTGGAAACCATGACGCTGTTTTATGTATAATAAAATAGTTAACTAAAATGCTTTTAATAATTTAAATAAAATAATTTAAATATGACGTATTTTTTCCACTTTACGCGTTTAAATATAATACCATTTAAATAATTATTATATTTCCTTATAAAACTTAAGTATAACGGGCCAATAATAAAAATAGCTGAAATATATTTAAAATAAAAGACATTCTTAAATCATTATAAATGAAAAATATACGTTTCTCTAAATATTTTATATAAATTAATGTACTCCTTAAAAATTCCTTTGAAAAAAAGCTTTATAATTAATTGCGTAACATAGTCTGAATTGTTTTACTTTCTTATTTTTTGGAGCAGTTTTCTTCTTGATTGTTTTAACTTTATCATAAATTTAACCATTTAATGCCCTAAATTTTAAAGTTGTCACCAGAATTTAAAATAGAGTTGTATACTGAAATTGGCTTATATTTTTTATTATTTAGCTGTAAGTATTCGGTTGTCAAATAATTTTTAAATTCAAATGGATTTAAAAAAAAGCATTTATTAAAAATTGATATATTTTACCAAGTTGTGTATGTTTCAGAGAAAATGTGTAATATTTCCTATTTTATATTCCGAAAACCTCAAGGAGAAAGCAAGCTGTGTTCTGCATACTCAGGATCATCAAACGTTCTTCCCATGGACACAACACCCAAAAACCCGTATAAATAAATCATTTTAAATAATATAATTACATTGTAACAATCATATTCCTGTCAAGCTGATTTTCATTTAAATTCAAAATAAATTTTAAAAAATGCAAATTTTAAATATATATTAATTGTCAAATGAAAAAAAGGATACAAATAATGACACAGTGGTTATTATTTTTAATTTGTCTTGTTAAGCAACTGAAATATGTCTAACTGTCATTATTGAGTAATTAAATATCAACAATCTATCCTGTAACTATAGAATCATAAAAAGTAGCATTTTAAGAAGTTGTGTTTAATATAGATTCCTCCTTAAATAAAAAAAGTAGAGCTTGCATGCATCAAAATAAATTATTGCTTAAGATCATTTCTTTAACTTGCATGTATGCGCAATTAATTTTTAAATGTTTGGAAATGGAATTGAAACCTTAAACCAAACAAAGATTTATACAATTTCTATGGATTAATAATGGAATTTAATTTGCTTGTTTTACTGTACAGTCGTTTCAGATATTAAAAACTCTGCATTATATATATATATATATATAGTTATTGTTTCTTATATACATTAACTTGGAATTTTCCATTAATAGCTTTGTAATTCACTATTAGTTTAATTATTGTTAATTTTTAAATTTATAATAATTTTTTCGATATATATATATATATATAATATATATATATATATATATATATATATATATATATATATATATATATATATATATATATATATATATATATATATATATATATATATAATGTAGACTCTGGTATTAATTTCTTATGAGTTTTCTTGGCGCCATTTCCCACAAGCATTGTTTTCATCTTGCGAAAATTTAAAAGATAAAACGAGAAAAGATAAAGAAAATTTAAAAGATAAAACGAGAGTAGTTCATTTAGCAATGCGCACATTTTCCATCTACATCAACGATTTGCACTATCCTTAAAGACATTGAGAAAAATAGGGAGATAAATGGTTCACGGTGAACACACAAGAACATCGGCGTAACGCATATGTATTCTCGTCAATGTTTAACGCTAATATCTTATATGGATAAATTTAAAACAATTGCAAGCTATTAACGAGAACACATCATTTGTGTGAAAGAGGAAATGATTTTCTCTCACCTTGTTTACAAAGATGCCAGGATCAACAGGGGCCAAAGAAATATTTAAGGGAAGCCAAGAGTAGTTCCAAAAGTTCAAGAGGGGAAGGGACATCTTTCTAGAGTGTTGTAAGTTGCGATGAAATAATAAGCTCCAACACAAAAGGTACTGAAGAAATTAATCGGTGATTTTAAAAAGCTTGTAGATTCTTAAGATATCTTGATGTAAAGACTTTTTATGTCAACGAAGTATGTCTGTTCTTCAATGTCATTTAAGAAAAACATTTGATAAAAATTTAAATTTTAATCTTTCTCGATTCTTAAATTGCTTTAAAAATCGAGTTTGTTTGTTTACATGCAGCATGTTCCTACTATAAGAAATCAAAAGAAATATATTTTCATCTCATAAAATTCATAAGTCCTAATGACTCTATATATTTTAAATTAACAAAAACATTTTTATGCTACTAATTCTGCTTTTTTTTCTGAGTAAATTGGGCATTTTTATTAAGTGTTTTTAATATTTTTTTAATCAGCAAAAAGGTTTAAGCTTCATATATTCAAAAGTAATGTTGAATTATTTTCTGATTTAAATACATTGGAGCAAAATTGATTTATTAAAATATAAACCTAAAAATAACTTTGTTGAAACATTTAATTTCTGTAATTATTATTAAAAAAATAATTATTATTCAAATAATATTTTAATAATAACTACAGAAATTTTAGTATAAAAATATTATATAGGATATGATATTTTATGTAATTATTCTGTCGATCAATATTTTTGTTTATATTGTTTTTTAACCCTACATTAATTAATTTTTCAATCAATCAGTTTTTAGCTTTGAGATATTATATTTTAAAAACTCATCAATATATTAATGCTTTTGATTGAAATAAAATATAAATAATTAATTTGTAAAATGTAATTGCTTTAATTAGTGAAAAATTAACCATATAATATGAACTTATTGAAAAAGTAATGAAATTAGCGATGAATAAATATCGAACTTATAAACTCCAATTTTGAACTATATGTTCAAAGATTTAAATAATTTAAATTCATTCACTTCAAACAAAGTAATCATTGTTCCCTATGTTAATAATAACTAGAAGTGGTGATAAATATAAAATAACTCTAAATTTATGACAAATACTTTTTAGTAAACAAAATATCTGCAAATAGTGTATATTCATTTAAGAAATTATAAGCAGGATTTATTAGTTTCAAATTGAATATCACTAGATGAAACAAATCGAATATGAAATGGAAAGTAGAGACAGAAGAAATATAATCCATAAAAATAAGAATTTTTTAAAATATGGTAAAATAAAAAGTCAAAAACAAAGAAATTAAAATTATCAGATGATAAAATTATCAAATGATGGGGTATATCACTTAAGAAGCATTTCTTGTAATTTTAAAGGCCCATTGAGTTTACCCCAGTAAATGAGTTATGTAATATGCAATGTTTGACTGTTCGAGATCACTTTACTTAGACCTTTCCATATGAATATGCTTAAAATTAAATTTTGATTTAAAAAATGAGAATTACAATGTAAAACTAAGTAGAAAAATGTAACAAATTTTTTGATGGATGCAGTGACAATGTCTGGAGTTATTTGGGAAAAGTTTTCAGGAATTCTTCATATCAGCCTCATTTATCCTTAAAAAACTGTAAGGCTAAAAATTGTTTATTTTCATTCGCGAAAACAATTTAAGTAATTTTCTCCTAATATCTTTTCTTAATGTATTAATAAACATTTTATCACTGATAATTAATTCCGATGTTTAGTTTTAATTTTATTTTCAGTTTCGAAACAAGTTTAACATTTTTTTTCTTTTATAGGTAGTAATAGTTTTTGTTAATGTTTTATAAATATTATGCAACTTATATTTTTGTGTCGAATATTTATAAAAGCTTGACAAAAAATTATAAATATTATACACAAAGCTTGTATTTACTATTTTAGGGATCCATTAATTAAGAACACTTAATGATCCTTACAGAAATATACACAATATTTGAAAAAAAATATGTAACGTAATACTTTTTACAATATAAATCTTTGACAAAATACTTATATGCAAGTAAATTTATAAAATGTACTTTTGCTTGCCATCGATAATTTACTGCAATTCAAATTAATTTATTTGCTTGATGTAAACAATTTAGGTTCCTCTAAAGTAATTTCTACTTTGAATTAATTCCAATTATTTCAGTAGGAAAAATTTGGGAAAATATAATTCAACAATATATGCCATACATTCAAAATATAATTGACTAATCTTGAAAGGACAGAAAATATTCATATGTAGAAATAATTCTACTTGTATCATTTATCTTGGTTTGGACTTAATAATACTAATCTCTGGTTTATTTTATTAATTTTGATGAATAAACTATTCTCTTCCTTTTATTCATCGAAAAATGGGATTTTAAAGAATCATGCAGTAAATGGAAGAAAGAAGACTTTTCATTACATATTGATTAAATTTCCATTGTCGTCCTTCTCTTTCTATTAAAACGATGAAATTAAACGAATTTAATTAGCATTCATGAGTAACAACTCAGGAATTAGTGGCAAAGTTTCTTGATATTGGTAAATCATTAACATGAGATTTGAAAAGAGATTATAAGATTTTACAATCACAAACTTTCATCAGAACAATTAATTAGCTGTGAAACTATTAAATGCGCTTACAATTAATTTTCAATATTTTAAACAGTTTTCCTTTCCACATAAAAGCTTCTCTTATTCATTTGCAAAGGTTAAATGCAAAATATTGACATAATGTTACCATAATCTTATTTTAAAATAAATGAAACAAATTACATCTTAAGAAGTCTAATTTTATAATAAAAATTTACCTTACTCAAAATAGCATCAAAAAGAAATTTTGGTTCAATAATTTTGATTATCTGTTTAATATTACTAGAATATTTATTCTCATAAGTAACATTGCTTTTAAAAAAATTAAATAAATATTTAAACTCATTTTCATGAGCATAATTATGCAACATAACTGAAAAATTAGAAACGATTTCTTAAGTTTTTATAGTTATAACAATGTTTTACTGATATTTCAAAATAAATTTTGATAGCTCAAAGTTACAATTCTTTTAACTCCTTTATTTTCCCATTATTGTTAAAATTATCTTTTGAAATATATTTCCCTCTTCAATGAATTTTCAATAATTATCTTTAAAACATATTTCTGTTCAGTGCAAAATGATCTCTCCAACAGGTGAACTTAAGAAATTGTGATATTCAACACTGTAGAAGTGATGATAAATTTTTTAGTGAAACTCTTTTAACAAACCAAGATCGATATTGCTTCAGTTTAAGAGAAAAAAATCAAAGTATTGTGAACCCTATTATGTGGTTATCCCCTGGGGCAAACACACTGTATTCTTCAAGAAAAAAAAATCTATAAAATATACCTTTTTTTTTCAGAGAAGTAAATAAGTTTAGTTTTTTCTGTAACCCTCATTGCCTTTACACTATACTATAAAAAAAAGTAAAAAATTATTTAAAAAATCATTTTTATGCCAAAAATGTTTTCTTAAATAACTTTAAATTTTGATATATTTCTTCATATCAATGCGTGACAAAATTATTGAATTTAAATTATAATATAAAGATTTACTACGTGATATTACAAAGAAACAGTGTAGATATTTTTAATGATTTTAAATAAGTATATAACCAGATATAAATTAAAAATTTTGCATTAGACTTTACTATGCTTTGGCAAATGCGTAGATATAAATACAGTAGATCATCAAAGTTTTCATAGTTTTGAAAATTCTCTTGAAAACTAAAAACAATAAATGCAATACTTACTTTTTGTAAATACTGCTACTAAAGGTCGTAACCAAATGTTTTAAATTTTTTTTTCCTTAAATGATGGGAATCAAGAGTGGAAATAAATCATTTATTTAAGAAAAATATATAATCTGAAAATAAATTTTTTGCAAAATTAACTGTTGTTTTTAAGTAGCACCATTAAAATTCCCAATGATAGCTAAGTGTTATCAAATATTAAAAACAAAAACTGGTCTAAAATTTTCTAAGACGCAGTTAATACTTTTTTTAATTTATGGTATAAAGGGAACAAAATATTAACTAAAAATAAACAATATACAAAAATAATATATCCATAAATTCATGCTGTTTGTCACAACGTACTTTTTAATAGAATTTTGTAAACTCATGTTAGAAACGTTAAAGATGAACAACTGTTAAACCATTATTTAGTTTAATTCACAATAAGACTTTTTATAGCAAAACAATGTTTTCATTTATTAAAAAATACTTGTTATTAATTTTTAAATTTTTTGCATGTTTCTATAATGACAAAGATTGTAATTAAAGATAAAAAATGGAATATAATTTCATTTCTCTTTAAAACATAATGTATCTTTAGAGATTTAAAGTATGCTAACAAATATAATTTCAAATTCTTCAGAAAAAGTTTTCATTTTATTGATTTTGTAGATCACAATGCAAAATTATCGACACCAATTTCTCAGATTGCATCTTCGTAAAACAATATTTTCTTTCAATAAAAATCATAGTCTTTTCTCACTATGAGAGAACTTCCTTATAAATTGTTTAACATTGTGGTTGTGATAAAAATATTTTATGGCAGTTTTTATACTGGTTGAAATTTTTGTGAGAATAAATAATCTCAAATTCAGTGATACCTGTATACTTTCTCAAGGGTATGTTTTTATGGAACATAAGTAATATGAAACAGGAAACCTGTTACAAAAAACTATCAAAACAATTTTCATAACTTGGGTTAAAGTGTTTGCAAATAAAATAGTTTCGGTTGTAATTCAATATATCTTGAATCCGCATACTGAATACAGAAACGTATTGAAACATAAAATAACTTACATGCATTATAAAGTGTAAAGCGACAGTAATAAAAGTTGAAAAACTTTAATATTTATTTGCTAAAAAAGAATAATAGTAGATTTTCTGACGAATGTTCTCTGCATTTTATTTAAACAAAAGAATATGACACTCAAATATTTGCAATTTATAAATAATGATAAAGAATTTTGATAGTAATAAAAATGATCGTCAAATAATTGGCTAAATAGAGAATTTCAAATAATTTGTTTATATTTAATATGAAATTTTAAAAATTAAAATGTAAAATATATTAATCAATTATATATTATCTTAATCTTTTAAATAATGAACATTCAAAAACAATTTCATGCACAAATTAAAGAAACATATCACTATAACGTTAAAATTAATTTATTACATGGAATGAAATACATTTGTTCCATTAATCTATAAGCTAGTATTAATAAAATTGTCATAACTCTATTATTATTTAACTCTCAGATTTAATTAAAAATTACGATATGAATCGTTGTATATTTTTAGCTTAATATGAAATATTTTTCTTATGATTTCATTAAAACATATAAATTTAAATTTCTACTATTTTTTTCTGAAGAGTGATATAATTTGTTACAGCGTTTTTAAGTAATAGGAAATGAATGTTATATTCACTCGCATGTTTAACACTAGTAAACTTGAAGAAAATACTAATTTTAGAGAATATATTAAAGAATTTGAAATGGATGTAGGATGTAAGATTGATTTAAGATAAACTATGATTATTAAGAATATCTTCTTAATTCCTCTAACTTATCAATTCTAAATGTAAATTCTTTGAAAATACTGTAAAATGAAAATTTGAAGTAAATATAATGCTACAGCTAACAATTTTAATTATTATAAGACATTAATCATAATCCAAACATAAATACTTTATTGGAGATTCAGACAAAAAAAAAACCCATTTACTTTCAGTTAAATAAAGATTGTTTTTAATAAATTAGTGTTTTATGATTAGGAAAGAGTTTAATGGCGAAGATAATGAAACATTCGATTTAAAATAATTTCTTCAAATTCTGCTTAGTTTCATTTTAATAAGTTTATTTCCTTTGATAAATATAAGTAGGAGACGCTATAGTTAAGACGCTGAGGAATGAAATAGTTTCTAATAAAATGATTTTTGATTTTTATTCTATGTATTAAATTTAATTATTACTTAAATTTTATTCTATGTATAATTTGAATGAAATATTTAACGAAAATACTTTCATATTTAATCAAAGATAAATATCTTACTATTTAATAAATTTATTTTATCAAAATCTTAGAAATATATTGGCGATGGAATATTAACATGTATGTATAGAATGATAAATTAATCAATAATTAATTAAAATTATTTCTTTAAATCTTTTATTTCAATTTAATGAATAACATTGAAACCAATTATTTGGAAAAAAGTATAAATTATCTATGAATATGCAATGTGCGTAAGATCAAAATAAAAATTTCATAGTAATATGTTTAAACCAGAAAAGAAAAAATTCCCCCGTCTGTTTGAGACATCTGCATATAGTTGGAATGCAAATTAATTGTAATGAGTGAAATATTATTAATAAAGGAAATAAAATAAAACTTTACAAGTCGCAAATTATATTTAAAAGTACTTCGTATTAATTATTTTCAAATTATTGTAATTGCTTCAAAGTTTCTGGCTAATCGTTTCCGAAATTATTATAATTTAACAATATTTTTAACTAATATATCCATTTATATTAAAAATGCAACCATTGATAATGAGTATTTATTCAATTTATATTTTTATAATGTAAGAAGGCATTAAAATTAATGGCAATGGTAATTATAATTTATTCGTGTAATATAAAATATAATTATTTGTGCATTTGTTTTTAATGTATTCTGCCACCAAAGTTTTACTTGAAAATATATTTTGTTCATTTAAATCCACCTATTAGTCAAATAAAATTATTTTTCGGTGGTAATCTAAGAATATTTAATATATTTACATAGATTACGTTAGATTAATATTTAAAAAAATTGAATTTATCTAAATTTTTCTTGCGAACATTTTGTAATTTAAATACTCAAAATGCTCAAGTTCAAGAAATAAATTTTATGTTAACGGGGATTCTTATTCAATCTAAAATAATGACTATATATATGTGACCTTTCAATGTGTTACCATTTAGCAACAATTTGATATTCAGTACTTATTTATTTGCTTAGTTCTAGTGGTGTCATTTAAAAAAATTCCATAAAATGACTCTGAATTTTCCTACAATGGTACTTAAACATACGATGTCTTTCTGAAAAATTTACAATGATATTTATTAATAAATGTTTCTAAGCATAATAATTTAAATTTTACTTATTTTAAATGAAATACCTATTCTTTATTTTAATTCACTCTTTACACAATTAAAAAGATTATAAAGGACTCCTTTAGATGGTAGGTAATTCATAAATATTCTTTGAAATCATACTTGCCCATGAGCATTTAATTTTTATCAATAAACGTCCCTTTTTTTCTCTTTCAGAACTTAAAAACAAATTTATCACACAATTAACAATAAACTAATAATGTAAATTATACTGTATGATATGATATTCGGTTAAGACAAATTTGTGTTATAATTATTTTTAAAATCAAAAGTTATTTTATAATTAATCTCAAGTAATATTTTTAATTGAAACTGAAAAATTTAAATTTGTAAAATATTTTAAATTTGAATGTTTTCTTGTTCACGTAAGTCAGAATTTACTTTTATATTTTACTAAATGTAATTCATTATTTTATTTCAATGAACTATATTAATAAATTAACATCGTTTTACAAAAACAAAAATTCTTCTGGTCAAATTATTGCATTTCGTTAGGTATCTCATTTCTTTTTTATGACAACTGTTGGTTGTATCGCTACCACCTTTCCCATGCTGAGTAACTCATTATAATTATTTCACTATAGACAATCGTTAAATAATCACTTTAAAAAAAGAATAAAATTAATGATTCCAAAAATGCACACTTAAAGTTTAAATCATTTGTAGCATTGAAATACATTAACAGAAATTGATATATGTATTTGAATGTGCATATATTTGAATAATTTCTCCTTGTGTCAATTAAATTGCAGTTCCTCCATTAGCATTTTTGGATTATATTTATAAATCAATTATTAGATGCTTTCTTTGTTGTTTTCATTTTTATGTATAAAAACACTGCTGGCCACCCAAATTGTAACACCAGGAAAGAAAAGAGACATCACAACAAAATTTATTTTGTTGATTACATGTTGACCAAGTATCAAAAGAAAAAAAAATCTGTAAAGAGAGTATTTGAGCATATTCTTCCTACCAATGTCAATAGCCATAGTAAAAACCATTGTTGGAGATCATCGCTGCCACCCGCCTCTGCATTATTTCAAAGAGACTTTGGATGCGCTCTTGGGGTATAGTAGATAATCATCTTCCACACGTTGCCAAAATTGATATGATGTGGCAGCTGAGGATGTTATCTGGGTCAATCTCTGATCAACCATGGACACTTTTTCTATCGGTGAAAGATCCGGAGAGCGAGCAGGATAGGGAAGCAATTCAATCTGGTGATTGATGAAGAACTCTTGGATAATGCGTGTCACGTGTGGTTGTGCATTATCCTGTTGAAATATGGCTGTGGACAAGAACTGAAGTTAAAACATTACAACTGGCTCCAACACATTGGAGATATAGCACTGATTGTTTAAAATACCAGCAATGCATACTAGTGGAGTGCATTAGTGCAATGGAGAACTGCAGTCTGCACCTGCTAAAAGAAATAATACCTTATTTCTCTTGTAGTACTTGTTATACTGAGGAAACTTTTAAAATATGAATTGAATATTATAGTCATGTTTCCATTAAACAAATGTAAGAATAACTTTAAAGATCTATGATTAGCAACTTAAAACAGATAAAGGATCATTAGAAAATTAAATAATTTGATAAAATTAGGCATTTGATTGTTTTTATTTAAAAAGATTTAGAGTGTTATGAAAATCAATATTTGAGCATATATTCAAAAAGTTTCCTTTTTCTCAAATTTATTACGAACAAATATTTCAAGTTAATTTGAAATCTGATTTTTGCAGTAAAATAATTTTTTAAATTATCTTATTTGGAATAGATGTAAGAAAACTTTTCTTATGCAAGAAAAAAAGATCAATAATGTTTGACATAAAAACAATATCTTAAAATGCATTGCAGTTTTACTGCATTTCACCACATTGTTAATAATATCTTAAGGTACACTGAATTTATTAAGCTAATATTCTAAATGGAGGCAGAATTTAAAAGTAAATAATTTTAATAAAAAGTGATTACACTTATATTGTAAATTTTATTTTCTCTGAACTAGGTGGATTTTAAAAGATAAATTTCTCAATGATATGTTTATAATGCATTTGCCAGAAAATTTAAAGTCAATGTATTTGATAGTTTCAATATAAAATAAAAAACTTCAAAGCTTTATTATAATTAATAAGACGAAATAATCTAATTGTCTAAATAATATGCAATTTAAATATATTATAAAAAAGAAATATCAATAACTGTGAAATAACTTTAACATAATATAAGCTCTTATAACATTTATAACTTTTTTCAATTTTTTTAAGAATATACATAAAAAATAATACTTTACAATTCCCAAGAACACTTAAATTTGTCTTTTTTTATTTGTTAAATATGAACGAATTTGACGTGTTCAAAGTTATACGTAAATATATTAGTAATATAATGTTTTTATTCAAATTATTCTCAATAGAAAATATTGTATACGCTTAATAAATTCATAAATGAGGTGAATTCTGAAAAACAGAATTCAGTAAAATTCAATAATCAAATCTTCATTTTACTCAAAGTATTATAAAATTTTATTTTATCATTTATTTAGTTAATTACTTCATATTTCCATCATGAAAATTTGAAAGAAATTCCTAAAAAATAACTAAATTTTATTTTAAAACAAATGAAATGAAAAATTTTAATTGGAGCAAATGAATAAATAAGGTCCTGATTAATATTATATTTAAATATTACTTTAACATTAATAATAAAAATGAATAAAATTATTGCTTTAACATCACACAGAAGAATCAATATTTGCAAATCATTAATTAAAAAATTAAAGTTACAAAGAAAATTTTAAAGAATTAATTAATAATTGTTAATAATTTTATAATTAATTCTTAATTAAGATAAAGAGATGAATATATAATATTTTAAACACAACAAAAATTTGAAATTGAAGGATTTTAAATGAAAAATAGATTTAAAAACCAAAAAAAATTTTAATATTCCCTGTAAATCAGTATAACATTGATTTAATCTGTACTTGAGAATGTTTCTAACAAATAACACATCTCATTCCCAAAACCATGCCCTTTTTTAATTAGGTTCTGCAATACAAAGCAATACATTTATTATTATTAATAATTATTCCCTGACGCATATAAGCTTTCTTTTCAACTATTGGAAACAAATTAAAACATATAATTTTATTAGCTGGGAAAGTTATCTATCAGGCCAAAATAACATTGTCTGATTTTATGTCATTAAATATTTTGGCAATATAAAAATTAAATCAATTATTTGAATATAAATATTCTTAAAAACTTTACATCTGTCAAAATTAAAATGAAGACAAAATAATGAATATTCCTTACACTGCAATTTATTTACCACGGATGTAAAAAGTGAATAAAGCTAATTTTACAAATATACAGACGAAGTTTGTGAATTTACGCTTTTTATTTTTTTCTTTCCTCACATAACATTGCTTGACGGAATCATTGTAATCAGTTTTTTTTTTTTTTTTTTTTTTTTTTTTTTTTTTTTAAAAATTTACATTAATTCAAATGCCATAAATTAATAATTGCGAAAAGTAATTTCCATATATAAGAGACATTCGAAACGCAATAATTTATGGTTAAAACAAGTCTCGTGATGAATATAACACATAAATAATATAAAACAATACTTCATCATGATTATTTTTATTTCATGGAATTAAATGAAAATATTAAAAATTTAATCAACGCAATTCTGATGCTGTAAATCTGAAGTTGTGGTTTTGGTAAAATATATGCTTTTACATATTTTTGCTTTCATGTAAAGGTAATGAGAATGAAAGTTATGCCAAAGCTATAGATTGTATTAGCTTATCGAATACACATTTTGAAGGAAGAAACGCAATAAATTAAGAAAATTTTCGTAAAATTATAACCCATGTAAATAAATCGATATTTTTATAATGGAGTTCCTTTAAGTTTTGAAATGTTGATTATAGTATTAATGAAATGATCATTATAGAATAAAATACAATCATTCTTTCATTTTGTTACTTCATTTTTCATTGTACCAGAATTAATATCTAAATTTAATTAATTAATTTTACAGATTTTCCGATTAAGATTCACTTTCGATAAAAATGAAACTGGTGAAGTTGTACCAATATAAATATATATCGTCTATAAAAAAGTTTATGAGTAATCAATACGTTTAAATATAGAAAGTAAGCTCTAGTTTTTATTATTAATATAAAATTCTTGAAGGGGCAATTCCCCTTAGGATACTCTTATAATATCAGAGAAATTTAATGGCGTTATAAAAATACATTACGCATCTAAGTATTTTATTCGCACAGAATTTCAAATCATTTTAGCGGTATTTAGTCATTTCAGTATGCTAAAAGATTAAGCAAAAAACGTTGTTGGTAAAAATAATTGGTTTTCATAATTAGATTTCTAAAACATCCCCAACTTCACACTCTGGAATTCCAATTATATTTCTAATTACGTTTTCAAGACACATTTTAAGTTTCAAACTAATTAATACTTTATAAAAGTCAAAGATCACAAGATTAAAGCCTGCATTTACATCTGTATGTGTCTGTGTGTGTGTGACTTAAATTAAATTAGAAAAGAAACTTTAAAAATTTCGAAGCTTTTACATCGAAAAGTAAAAATTCAAACAATCTTTCGTTAAAATGTACTTGTATGAGTTTATTTTAAAGAAGTTAACAATTTTCCATAATTTGAAGTTCATTTCAATAATTATGTGCATGAATTATTAAAAAATATTCAGTGCATGAATAATAAAATTTTTTTCACTCTTCCTCAGCATGTGAATTTATTATTGTCTTAACAAAGAATCAAAAATTATATCTACTAATGTGTTCGTTTTAAAAATCAAGTGAATTTCAATCATATTTAACTTTTAGAAACACTGGACTTTATCCTTAAAACATTACGTTTACTATTTTGCAAATTAATGTTTTTTTTAACTAAAGCACTAATAAAAAGATAATAAATATAAGTCGATAGTATAATGTTTATTATTTTATAATCTTCATTTTTTAAAAAGATAATCCCAGTATAATTGCATACTAAAAATATTAATAATTTGTGACAATTCAATATGCTACTGTAATGTTGTAAGTAAGAAACTCATGAAAAAACAAGATTTTGTCCATAATGGCTTCAATAATCTAGAAGGTGATTTATATTAATAATATATTAAAAATAAAGCAAAGAATACGAAGGTCACGCTAAAATTTTTGAGATACAACTAGGTTTTTAAAGTTATACTTACAAAATTTTGGATGTGTTCAAAGTAGTCTACTCCAGGATCAATGCACTTTTATTGACGATATTTCCACAGATTAAATGCCTCAAGCCATTCATTTCTTGGAATAGATTAAAAAGTGTATTTATAGCCACATCAATCTCTTCTTTTGAAGGAAAATGACGTCCACATAAGTTCTTTTTTAGATTAAAGAATAACCAAAATTCGCACATAGGTGAATACGGCGGATGTTCGATCACATTAATTTGTTTTTGTTTAAGAAACTCAACTGTTAATCCGACTATAAATGAAGATGCATTGTCATTGTGAAGCATTAGTCACCTAACATTGAGTTCTTGTAGAATTTCTGAAAAACATTTAGTGGTATACTCGTTTGCTGTTACTGTCTTCTGTCCTTCCAACTTGATGGCTTTGACCAACCCTGTACTTCTGAAGAAAACGCCATACATCACTTTTTTCAGTGCGCGTTGTTTTTTCACCATTGTCGGCGTGGGATCATCTTCAAAGACCCACACTTTGCTTTCTTGACGTGTTGGAACGTCAAAAAACGGTATGTACGTCTCATCACCTGTTACAAATTTAGAAATGATGTGGTAGCCACCATCATTTAGCAATTTAAGAGTTTCTTTACTGATTCTGTCACGCACCACTTTTTGGTGCTCAGTTAGATTATGCGTAACCCAACGGCAAACTACTTTTTTCATATGTAATTCTTCATGCAATATTTTGTGTATGGCTGGCGATACAATGTTAAGTTCCTTCTGTATCATTTAATAGGTACTGCGATTATCATCCATTTACATTTTGCGTATGGCAGAAACATTATTCGTGATTACTGCCGATGGCGGCCTTCCTGTGTGTTCTTCATCCTGAAGAAAATTGCGACCTCTTCTAAATTATCTAAACCATCTGAATACAGTAGCATCAGCTGGAGATTCATCACCGAATGCTAATTGCAACCGTTAAACGCATTCTTCTTGATTTAATCCTGCGTAAAAATCGTAGAAAATCATAACACAAAAATGTTCTCTCATCAACTCCATTTTCTCTTCTGTTTAAAATTTATTCTACGCTAAACAACATGAAGTCAGTAAAAAATTGTCTTCTGTGTTAAAATACTTTGTATTTTAAAATTAAACCATTATTTTTATTTTGTAAATTCTCGTTTTTGCGTATCTCAAATATTTCAGAGTAAACCTCGTATTTATAATAAAATCCACTCAAAATACACATTTAAAAGATTTTCTTTACACATAAAAATGTTAAGGTGAATAGTTCATATCTTGAGAAATGAAGAGGAGTTTTATATTTTAGATTATTTGCTAAACAAACATGCTTTCGTATAGTTATAAACAGCTAAAAATTATGAATTATGTATAGTAATATTTTTCAGGATACTCTCTTTTCTTATATTTTCTTCAAAAGAAAATTATTGGAAAAGGAGAAACTGTCAATATCAAATTCATTACCGAAATCTAAAATATACGTCTAAATGATCTGCTTATATTTTTCAAAATTTTAAAATTATAAGCAGATCATTTAGACGTCGATATAATTCAAATATAGCTGACAAACAAATGTTTCTTGTTTTAATTAAATATAAAATATTATCATTTTTAATGGATTTAATAAAACTTTCCATTGAAGGATGTACATACGAATGCTTCAAACTATCTTAACATTTTACTTAGCTGAAATTATTTTTGTTTCAAATATATATTGAATATTATTTTCTGATTTAAATAAAGTGTTCCCAGTCATTAACTTGAAATTAAATATTTAGAAATATGAATTACTTTAAATTTATTGAAAGCTTATATTCGATATAATCCACGTGGGAAAAAATTTAAACCAACTTTTGAAGAGGAAAATTGTAAATTGTTATGTATAGCTTAAGACTATTACCAAATGTTTTCATGTAATCCAAACCTTCATAAATAATCAAATTTTTTAGATAGAGTTTACTATGATTTATTTTAGAATTTTATCATTAATTCATAGACTCTTAATGACAAAATTAGTCATTTATTCCATCGTATCTGAATAAATTCTGAAATTTGCTAGCTTCATTTCTGTTTACCAAAACTTCTTGAGAAAAATATATTTCTGTGGAATTATTTATATAGGAAGAATGGTCTATTGCCCCCCACTCTTAGGTCTTTCAGTATAATTACGTCTGAAATTACTATATTGCTATGTTCTTATAAATTGTGAATTGAAACAGCTAATATATTGCGAACGAATGTTTTGGTTAGGGAAGAAATATTAATTCAAAGACTATCATGGTATAAAAATTCTCATCTATTTATAAGAAAACCATTGCATTTTGCACAATTTTATGAAAAAGGATCATTTTTATCTAAGGCACACAAACTATTAAGAGAATTTAAAAAAACATATTTTCAAACAAAAATCAAAAAGCTTTAATACAAAGAATATCACGGTATAAAAATTCCCATCTATTTATAAGAAAACCATTGTATTTTATACAATTTTATGGACAAGGATCAATTTTATCTAGGGCACACTAACAATTAAAAGAATTTAAAAAAGACATTTGTATTTTTCTTGCTTTTATTTTATTTTATGAATTTCTTGAATTCTTTCCTTCTATGAATTTTTTATTTTAGGAATTTCTTCTTTTGATTTTACCGATTGATGTCCTCAAACATCCATAAGAAGAATGCACAAAAGAAAAACTGAGGCAATAAATTTCATTCAGTCCTGACATAGGATTCTATTTCTTAAGCAAATGGCAATTCAATTCTTATTCCAATTGGGTTAAAAGTATTTATTAATAACAAATTAAATGTTTACTGAATCATAACTAGAAATTATTTTTAATAAATAAGGTAAACTTCACATGGGTAAAAACATATTTTAATCATATAAACATATACAAATTGATTTGAAAGAACTCTTTGTTGATTATGTCCATATTTTTGAAGTGTCGATTATTTTAGTCTCCTGAAGAAAATGTATAGTTATTTAAATAAATTTGTACTGTTAAAAAAAGAAAACAAATTATACGCTTCGAAAACTGTCTTTGAGGTACATTGAATTCAGGTCAAGGAATGACATCAATCTGAATTTGACTTGTTTTATGGTATATTGAAAATAGCTGCCAACTCTACTGGTTTTTTCGAGAATCTTATGAATTTTTACTCCTTCACTCTATTTCCCGATAATGTATGAAAATATTTTGACTGTTTGGCAATTTCAGTGAAAAACTTAAAAAACTTCCGAAATTTTGCTGAAAAATAAATCTATTGAGTTGTTAAATTTTATGTGTCGCTGTAATTATTTACATGCTTAAAAAAGTTTTGCTTTCACGATGAGATTCTAAAACTTGCAGAAGTATGCTATTTGCAGATTATTGAACATGCCTCATTTTCAGGTGCAAAACTCTTTATTGATAGATTTCCCATTTTACTGCTTAATATGAAACTGAATGAAGGATTGGACATTCTCCAAACTAAGTTCTGCTAACTACAAAGTATTGCCCTCTCGAAAGAAACACTGGATTAACCAAGAGCAGATGTACAATGGCATCTTGTTGGAAATCTGCAAAATGAGATTGAATGGTATAAAAAAGTTTTTCCAATATTTCCCGGTTTATGATTACAATTTTAGCTATTCTTCATTATAATGCTGAAAGTGAATGGGTGTAGTGTCATATAAAAGAATAAAAAATTAATTCAGGTCTTCTCTTTCTTCTGAAAATTTATAAAGTTTAATTATTGCTAAATATTTTCAAAATGAGCAAAATTGTTTTGAACAGCAGTTCGCCAATTCATTTCTAATAAATACTAAGTCAACAACGCATGAAAAAAATAAATATCCATGAATTATTCGAATTTGAAATGTGTTGTGTTATTTTATGGACAAAATATTTGAAACTTTCTATTTTTTTATATATAGAAGTATTTTATGTACTTACGTAAGGAAATAATTTTATCAATTTATTATTTATAAATTGCATATGTGTAATAAAAGTTGCCTTATAAAATGAATATTGTGACATAAATTTCGATGTATTTATTTTTTACATATAGTATATTCTCTTGTTCCTCATAGTTCCTTTATGAGTTTGATAAATATTTTATTAAAATATTAAGATTGACACAAAATATGCTTAACACAAAATATGTTCATGCATCATTTTCAGAATGTATAAACTAAAGAATAAAATTATCTTTTTTACGGTACTACCATTTTAAGTATTCTGTTTCAAGCAAAAACGTTTCTGGTAGTGTCTACTGATTTTTTCTGTCAAAATCAGTAGAATCTACTGATTTTTATCTGTCCAAGGTTGACAGGTATGGTAGAAGAACTTAGATAATCACTACCAAAGATATAATCTTGCCTAAGACCCATTTTAATGAATATACTTTCAAATCAGTAATCAAAAATGTTAAAGTTCAAAAATTTCAAATTTGTAAAAATGCTTCACAAATATTATCATGTAAAATATCTCAATAAATAAACAAAATTATTATATTTTTATTTATGATACCATTACTTTACTTTTTTCGGTTACATTATTATTATTGCTTTCTTTTACAGATTTAAATAAAAAATAACTTAATTTCTTTATTTAATATTTAATCTAACTATATTTATTAGTAAAATATATATTATTATACATATTATAATATTTTCTTAAAGCACATATTTTAAATGTTTTTTTTCTATATTTTCCCATAAAAAGGTCCTAGGTGACTTTTTATATATTTCATAGAAAAAAAAGCATATATTTAATGCTTCATTACACACAACCCCATAAAAGCATATTTCTTCAATATTACTTCCAAAATCTTCTTTTCTAATTTTAATCCTATGAACTTAGAGTACATAAACTATTTTTTATTATCAGAAATATACATCAGGTATAACTAAAATCCCTCATTAATATTATAAAAAAGCAGTTATACTCATGCAGTTACGTGATTGCTCAATCATCCGTACTTAATTACTTTTAAAATAATTTAAAAAATGATCAGTAATAATTAATGACAAGCACATCATATATATATTAATCTTTTATTTACATAATAATGTATCCTTATAAATATATTAATTAAAGGTATTACCTTGTAATAATTAAGAATTTTTCTTCTACTATTGTTCAAATAAATATTCTTCACAAATTATGCATACATTTTGAATATTAAAAACTTACTTTAACTTTTATCCTCATAAAAAGAAGCATAAATTTATATTAAATAAATATAATAATCCGCAAAAAATAGTCTTAAGTAAAAACTAATTGCCTATTTTCATTTATTCATCACTAAATAACTTTTAAAGAAAATTGCTATTTCATTACCTAATTAATGTACGTAAACAATTCCTCTCTATACATTTAAATTATTTATCCACTTATGCTTTTAAATTATTTATCAACTTAGCAGAAATATGTTTTATTTTAATCTTGCTTGAATCCTGTAAGTATTTGTTTAATTTTATTTAAATTTGTTTTTTTTTATTCATCATATAATATCTATATATTTTATTTGATATGGAATAATTTATTAGTTATTTAATAAATATTTTGCTTTTATTAAACAAATTTATAGATAGAAGTAAAAACATAACTGAGATTTCCAAGCATTAATCTTCGATACATTAGATATAATATGATAAATATTAATTATAAACGAAATTACTGAAGGTACACCCCAATATTTTATTATAAACTAAAAGAAAAGTACATTTTGAGTGTAAGTGATTAATTAAAATGAATAAATATTTAATTGAACCTAACACATAATTAATCAATGAAACATTTGATACATTTTATAAAAAGCATAATGTTTTTAAAAGACAAAACAATATTAAGACTAATTAACGCGTCAGACAAATAAAAACAAATTATGCAAAATTTCAGTTAAGCAAAATTGAGACTAATATCTGTATGATTTGTTTCTAATTTTTAAATGCGATTTTTTTCAATAAATTAGTATGCTTTAAACTTACAACCTTGTAATTTAATACATAAATATTAATTTCTTTATATAAAGATAATAAAATATTATGAAGGATTTAAATTTGCAAATTCTAATATATTAATTTAAAGTGATTTCGCAGCATTTTTACAGAATATTACAATCATAAACTGCATTATATCTAGTCACCCATTATGAATATTTCTGGTATTTTAATTTAAATAGTTGTCTAAAGTTATGTCTAAAAAACCTTTTTACGTAATATAAAATAAAATGAAATTTTATAAATTGAATATTACAATGGAAAATAAATTGAGAATAATTTTGCAGGATTAAATGATAAGATTTTGTAGGATAGTGTAATACTTAAAATATATAGCTTTATTGATGAATTATCGCTTTATTACACGGAAGAATTTAAAGAAATGTTTACAAAATTAATTAATTGTATCATGAACATTATCAAATATTCAAATGGTTTTTGTCAAATTTGTGTGTGATTACCAGAAACATAATCGCATATATTCGCAATATCAGGATCACTTCTTGTAATCTCTTCAGTAAAATTATTTATGATAATTTCGCTAGTTATCAAACGTTATAAAATTACATATTTAATTTTCAATTTAACATATTTTGCAATCCTCATCTAACGGCCA